>NDFZ01005306.1:325464-432036 GCA_002192655.3 Mamestra configurata
TTAGCTGGCAGAGGGGGGACACTTGACTCTATCAAAAATTTGCACTTTAAAGCTTAATATTTCGCAAACGGATCCTTAGATGGAAAAATGGTTTTAGCAAACCCTCAATATTTTTAAATGACGATAGACGGTAGACGACGGTCGACGACGAGACGAGACCCTAAAAAAAATATTTCAAGATTTTATTCTACCATTTTGTCGGCATGATTAATTTGAATACCCAAACCAAATATCAACTTTCTAGCGCTAAGCGTCTCTGAGATAAACCGCGGACGGACAGATAAACATACAGACGGACATAAACTATAAGGATTCCTTGTTGACTACGGAACCCTAAAAATGAGGAAAACGCCAAGGGAACGAACCCGCGGGAAACATTTAGTCTCTAATTCGTCAGTGAGGAGCCTTGGTATAGATATATTGATACGAAGGACGTATTATTAAACAAAGTGGTTTTAGACAATGTTATCATCATCGATGGCCGCTTGGGACTAAATGAATATTTACCATTAAACAATATTGAATTCGATAGTATTTCGAGTTCTAAGTTGAGCTATACAGTAATTGACAAATGCTTGTAACGTCTGGACAGGTCCACTCGAATCTGTGTGACGCTTTCCCCAAAATACTACTTCAGACATTAATATATAGGTTTCTCATATAAAAGGCAAACATGACTTTTCAGCTACTGCTGGTAGCTAATTTGACAGTTCTTTAAAGGTAGATACGTTATTGAGACCGGCTGTTTCTGGGTAAAACGGTACGTCTGGATAAGTCTGGTGCAATATTGGATTTTATTTTCTTGTATATTCGATTTGATGCTTAACTCTGAAATCAAAATGTTCATGTCATTTCTTAATAGTGTCACTAGGTTTGATTAAGCTGTATTTTTGTTAAGCATATTCCGCTGCGGTTAATTTAATAAATACAAATGTAAGTAGTTATAAAGATCACAGTCAGAGACCACAAACGTAACAATTTCCTTAAATTTTATTCATCAATGCAAATAAAGGAAATATTTTAATAATAAAGTTTTATTACAAATACTATAAGGGCCTCAAATTGATATATTAACTCAATGATCCAGTAAAACAAAAGGATCTAACACAACAAAATAATTGCTAACGTCGATTTTAAAATGTCAATCAATATTGGCCTATATATTTGCAATTATGCTGTCTAAATTAGCAATTTTCAACTCTTTGTATTTATTATCAAAGGCTGTATTAACTGCACAAATAATGTTGCCGTTCTACAAATCAGCATTCATAATAAATAAAATAGTTATATACAAAAGTGAGTGTACCAAGGCTGACTGGTGTTCACGCTACTATCGTGTGCTCGAATTTTTACCATCGAACTAATATACACCTTGTTCCAATACCTGTAAGGTTCAAATATCTTCTGTAGGTCGTCCTATAGGTTTTTGTCTACCACGATAGTTCGTTGCCATTTATGGAGGTAGCTTTCCTTGCTGGTCTTTGTATTTGATTTATTACTACAAAACTTTGCCTCAAATATTTTTTTTCAAGACTAAAAATTATGGATTTGGAGTAACTGCCTGTACTGAGTTTTTATTTAAAATAATTGGTGTTTTCTGGTTTAAGTTTAGATTGGCTTTGACCATTTAGAAATATGGCCTAATTAGCAATTAGCTTTGAGCTTTTTAGAATGATTTACGGCTATTGAATTGAAGTAAGAAATTCTTTGATCTAGATTATCAAAGCTGGGCGGAATAGAATAGATAGAAATCTAGTAAAATATAGTATCATAGTAAAACTGAGTAGGTCTATAATCGGCAGAAGGAAATGGGTAATTTAGTTGATTGTTGGCGATCACAAGCAACTTGTCACTCATCATCATTTGATAAAGATCAAGACTTGCAATTCAGAGACCAACTCGGTCAAGTAAACACTCACTAAAACTAACTCCGTTAGTAGAATTCCCTTGTCTAGTATCCAACAATAAAGTCGTAGAGGATTGAACAAACAATTGGATTAAGAACGAAGACTCCAGTCGGAAAGGTATGCCTACCGTCGGCGTAATGCTACTATAGACAAATTTAAAAGTATAAAAAATGCTTCGCTCGATTGAAATTGTTAGTTCTTTTATCTTTTAGAGCCTATAAAGGATACAGATAAGCAATTTGACATTTCGTAATATGTCGATCATATAATTTTATTCCATAAATACTTAACTAACTGTATACACTAGAACTAAAAATAAAAACTCCTAACTAAATTAACCCTAAAATATGGCGTCAAAAAATTCATCCGCATCGCTGTCGACTGGAAGTGTACTCAAAAGACTGGCGGCATTGCCACGTTGTATAGCAATGCTTATTCTTTGACTAAGGTACAAGGTACAAGTGCCAGCCCTTGGGCCACGTGGAGTGAAAAGAGTTGGAACATTTAAGTACAGTTTCTTCATGCTATTACTATTTAATTCTCCCTCATTACCTTTAGTCTTTTATGTTCGGATTGGTTTTCAGTGTTACTAACGGATGAGCATAATCGGTAGTTTCCCCAACATTGTATTTTTCTATAATCATTTCTAATCGTTTAGTTCCGAGAATTTCAGCTAGTTTAAAAAGACCTGGTATTACCGGAGACTCATCATATGATATATCATCTTCAGTTACCTGTCAATAATTATGTGATTACTTTCTGTATGTGCCAGTCATCTTTACTTAGCATTGTTTCCATGTGTTGTGTATGTTACACGTTATATTCAGTAACACGTGCAACATTGTGTTCTGGAAAGATTCGCAAATTATGTAGTAGTAAGTATGCTCGCACTACAAAATATCTTGCTTGTATACCCCGAAGGGTTAGGGTGTGAACTATAGGTATCGCTAACCTTAATCTATCCAAATCATATAACAAGAAAACTCAGTCAAAATGCACAAATATTATTCTTAAAATTACAAAAATAACAACTTAAAAGACGACAGTGACATTTAAACTTGTGTCATCTTTTTGAAAGGATCGTACACCTCTGCTATTATAATATGTTCCTATTTCTTAAGAGTTTATCAATATCACTTTTAAAAATTATTTCAGAGAGGGTTGTTATTAAATATTTGGCGTTCTAAAAGGGGTAATTATATAGTAATATATGGTATAATTACAAAATCTCAAATTTTACAAAACTACTGAATCTATAATTTTATTTGATATAATGATCAGTTAATATAAATATTTTTAAGTTAGTTATGTGCATTTATTGTAAATATTGAATTATAAAAATAATACTCCATCAATCCATTCCAAAAAAAAAAGTTTATATAATAAAAGAATGATATAATTAAAAAAAAACTATTATTTACAAGCATAACCTATATTAATAACAAAAGCCAATAGATTATTCTCAAATAGATAGAGTATATTTCAAATGAACGGTGTACCAAATTCATTATAATGTCACATCTCGATGCCCAAAACAACGCGTTAGCATATTTAATGAACTTTGATTATTCGAATGAACTGTTAAAGTCATTACGTCTGCATTTCAACTCATGTGTCATATTTATCGCTGGCATGCACTAAAACGCGGCGCACGGTCGAATTGTTGCTGTTTTGCTTCATATTCCATCGTTATTGCTTCCAAATCAGTTTATTAGGACCATCCAAATTTAGCTTCATTAGTAATTAATTGGTTTCATGCTGTATTTCAATGCATTTTGCTTCGTATTACTCCATTTTCCTTATTATGAAACTGATGACGAATATTTTTTTTAACCCATATTATAATGTTGTTGACCTCTACGATGAATTCATTCGCGTTATCTATTACTTCAATTAAAAATATCTTGTTATTATTGATATCGGTTGTTGATCTGTTGATAATGGATTTAGTTTGATTGTTATCAAATACATGTTAATTTTGATTCCGGAAAATTTGAGAGCGTCTTTGTTAGCTGAAATGCATATTATATACACATGCTGGACTAAGCTCTTTTCTTATCATTTCATTATAAAAGGTTCTCCTTATAAATTTTCATTATAAAAGTAGATTCTAATGAAGCTTTTAAAGGGTTTTTATTAGACTTTAATTAATCAAGGCATAGTCTAAAAACTGGTTTTTGTATTCACAAGCCGTTCTTATATTTTGCTATTTTTTAGGTATCCTTCGTAATACCCCTCTATCTTGGTGGGGTTAGGTTTTTCTCCTTCTTCGGTGGGATGTAGAACTCATTCCCATTTTACTGTCATTGTAACGATGTTATGAATCGATCGGTTTGTCAAAACTTTTCATTACCAGAAACAATGATAGTGTAATGCGTTTGCACCGGTATCAAGTTAAATTGATCGTGAATGAAATCTCATTCAGTTTCGAACTTCACATCCGTAGATTCAACCTGCTTCAGTCAACAAAAATGCTTTAAATGTGAGTCAGATTACTGTGATTCGTGACATGAGCTAGGTCTCTTTTTGTCAGGTCAGCCTTTGGGGCACAGAAGGCAGGTAAGTTCGAGTTGGTAGTAGACTGCTATGAAGTTTCAAATCCGCACTATTCAGCCGTATCTTTTATTATATTCGTATATTTTTTTGCCCGAGTACTGCCGGTCGATTCTGTAAACATGTCGAAGTGAAGGCTTGGGTGAAGTGATCACGAGGTGAGCTGTCAATCCATATAATCAATATGGAATGACAGCTCACTTCGTGATCACGTGATATCTTGACTATATGGATTGACTTGTTTACAGAATCGACCGGCTGGCTGTTACTACCACAATTCGTCTCGCTAGTAATTTTTTCTTCAGAAAATCGAAGCCCATTTCTCCTAACAACTGACTACACCTTTCAAGAAACTTTAAATATAAAAAAAATCTCTTTTAATTTCTCCGTTAAATCTAATCATGCAATAATGTTATCGTACGCTTTCGATCCATGGCATAACACTTTCGTCCATGACAGTACTTATCGTGTTTTTTAAATGGACGTTGGTACTGATTAAATACGCAGATGTGCCTGCGGAGCGTGACTTGTGACGAATGCGCACGTGTGCTCGCATGTACCGGCTTCCGGTCGGCTAGAGTGGGTTAGTGAGGCTGCTGTGTGGTTTAGTGGATGAAGGTCTTTTGGCTAGAGAGAGTGAGGCAAACCTTGTACAGAGATTGTATGTGGTTTCTCAAATGTTTTTCGTCTTGTAGCAAAGGAAATGCTCAAGAATTCGTTCGAAATATCACCACAGGACATCTTAACTAATATTGTAAGTGTGGAGACCAGTGACTTATCTGATTTAATCATGTATTTTTCTGAAAAATAAATATTATTATTATTATAAACGCGAAACCCTGTTTGTTACTTCTTCACGCCTGAATGGGTGGACGAACTTGGATAAAACTTTGCACACGGGTAGACCATGTGATTTTTATTCCCGTAGAGTGTTCCCTCGGGATACTTTTCAACATTTACACGGGCGAAGCCGCTGACAGAATCTATACTAATATAATAAAACTGAAGAGTGTGTTCGTTTGTTTGAACGCGCTAATATCTGGAACTACCAGTCGGATTTGGAAAATTCTTTTTGTTTAAGATAGCCACATTCATGAGGACGAACCGACTCGAGGAAGGATATACGGGAACGGGCAAAAACAGGATATGCGCGTACGAAATCGCGGGCAAAAGTTAGTCTTGTTATGAATAAGCTGTGGTTCGTATCAGGTGCAGGAATAACCTATATATAATATGGCGAGGTTGGCCTTTTCGGCTTCGTATCATGTTTTTTTTTTTTTTTGTTTCTTTGGCAGTAGGTTCCTTTGTATTGTTTAGCAATGTGTTGTGTAATTTTGTAGTAGACACCCTTGCATGGCTTCAGCCTTTCAGGCCATGTTATTGGATGTTACTACTGATTATGTCAGAATCAATAACTTAGTTTGTACTTAAAATATCAGTAACCTTGAACCCCTCGTTTCTGTTTTTGTTTCTAGTGCTCGCATGTAACCCTAATGCGCATAATATCCTGGGATATTTCATGTAAAATTTCTCAGTAGCAGCTTAGGTTATTTATGCCCGGTTGATGGCAAAAATCTCACTCACAATAGTGATAACTTGGCGACATTGTAGGTGTACTATTAACACGTCTCAGACTTTGTTTTTAAGATTGGGAAATAACCAACTGACCGTTCCCGCTCTAGGCAGAGTGGAGGGAGTATCAGACTGACTGACTAAAACCCATCCGTGTTCCTTCAATTGCCCGTTGCGTTCCAGGGCAGAGGTAACTCTTTCGAATAATCCCGTAAAATACATCTCTGCCTGTCCCTTGGGCATACAGGCGTGATGTTATGTTAATCGTAATTCGTCGGCAGTACATACATACTAACAATCTTTTGCGCTGTGACCTTTCACGGGTGTTTGCGTCGATAACGCCTTGAAACCATATCAAGTTCAGTACGTTTCATTTTGATCGTACCATGAGATGTAGCTAACATTTTGTGAGGTTAAAAACTGTACATTTCTGTTGTTTCGTTATATTAAGTACTAGATTTTGCAAGAGAAGGTTTACTTAGTCCTGCTCCAGGACATGGTCTTGGACTGTTCCAAGTTTCGTCCGAATCCGTTCAGCCGATAAGAAGTTTTCACGTCGGGTAACAAACAAACAGACAGAGTGATGTACTCCCGCATTTATAACATCACATATTATATTAGTATGTTGAAACAAGTTCCCAAAACCGACCGAAATTCTAAAATCGAAAAGAATCTGCCGCCGACATGCTACGTCAGTCCGTGTCAAACATCCAATAGGATATACAAACAGACAGACAGACAGAGTGATGTACTCCCGCATTTATAACACCACATATTATATTAGTATGTAGAAACAAGTTCCCAAACCGACCGAAATTCTAAAATCGAAAAGAATCTGCCGCCGACATGCTACGTCAGTCCGTCTCAAACATCCAATAGGATATACAAACAGACAGACAGACAGAGTGATGTACTCCCGCATTTATAACATCACATATTATATTAGTATGTAGAAACAAGTTCCCAAACCGACCGAAATTCTAAAATCGAAAAGAATCTGCCGCCGACATGCTACGTCAGTCCGTCTCAAACATCCAATAGGATATGAATTAGTATAGATTTATTGTTGTGCCTAAATATCGAAAAAATATCGTTTATATACCTATATAATTGACTACGTGTCATCTGAACAGTGAAGTGGTTAAAGAGGTATAGAACAAAAATCCAGAAAGGGCGCACAAAAATAAAAAAAAAATCTTATTAAACTTACAAAAAATATGATAAAACGCTGCTACTAAATATACTGCTCATCAGTACTGCTACTGGTCGTCGGAAAGGTCCACTCTATTGGGTCCTAAGTTCTAACATTAAATTATCATTCCATTTGTTATATCATTTATTCTTACGACCGTTAATCGAAGCTTTAGAATAGAAGCCTTGAGCTCACTACAAACGAAATGTGTCCATTTTTTCCCTTTCATCATTTTAAGTACAATAGCAGATCTTTGGCAGTCGTTACGGATTGCCAGAAGCCAGTAAATCTGACTCCAGTCTTGCCAAGAAGTACCGTGTTACCCAGTTAATGGGTTGTGGAGGTCTGGTAGGCAGCCGCTCCACGTATTCTGCTGAATCCGGTTTGACTGGAAGCCGACCCCAATATAGTTGGGAAAAGGCTAGGCAGATGATGACTCTACGTACAACAGCATTTTATCATTCTTTTCTTTATAATCCCATAAAAGGCGCCATTACTTCTTCACATATCGTGTTAGTGCTTGCCCTCACATCAAACTCGGAATTTTGCGTGTATGTTAACGACTGAGGCACTGGAGTTTAGTAAGGATAATAATTTTCCACGCTTATTCGAGTTTTCACAGTTGACCTTATGGTAATCTGCCACAGCGTAGTGACATACAGTAGGAGAACTTACCTTTTTTGCAAGGTAAGCAATTTAATCAATTTCCACAAATACAATGCAATTTTTCACTTGCCTATTTAGTTAGTATATTGGGTCGCATCTTGCAACTGAATTCGAAAACAGTTTTACCCAACTAATTGTGGTGAAATTTTGCATGCACGTCTCATTTGGGAGACAATGCACGGTTAGCTAACTGACAGCATTCTAAATCCAAAATCGAGGAGTCCGAAAGATATCCGGACAATTATATTTAATGCACCCCCATCATATGGGCATCAAATTAAAGGATTTAAGTTAAGAAGAACAAAAAAAGTAAATAAATTATCATTATATGTAATTGTTTCGAAGAATAGTTGATTCGTTTAGAAAGGTGATGACTTCAGACTTTACTTATTGAGATGCCTAAAAATAGAATTTATTGAAGATACAGACGCTCCAACTCAAATCAAATTGGGATGAGGGCCTTTCGAAAATGTTGCTAATGAAACTGAGCTTAAGATTCTACTGCATGCTGCTTTGCAATTTGATCCTTTAACTTAATTTCGACCTTAGGGACCCCACTGCCTCAAATCAAGTTTACCCCATCGATAGAGTGGACCGCCATTGCCATTCGAGAACGCCTTTAAATACGAGCCCCATGGGAAATTATGGGGAGTCTATTTATAGTCAAGATGTGGTTTTTCCAGTAATTTTGTGGCGTTCTTCGCCTAATTAGACGCAAGAAACCAACTATAATTGCCCATAGGCAGTATTTATTGTTTTATAAAAATATTTTGTCTTTATAATAGTTTTGTTTGTATAATAATTTAGCTTGTCAAATGTTTGCATTTCAATGTAAAATATGATAGTATTTGTGTAGAAATATAGTAGAGTAGTATAAGTGTCCTTCTCTGTCTCTTGTGACACTGTGTCTACCTTTCTTTGTGTTTAATTTTCTTTTATAAGTCTACTTATTGTGTGTACAAATTCATTGTTACCATAAGTCATTATTTAACGCGGATCACGTTATAGTCATTTTGAATATTACTATTAAATATGAAATACTGAACAGTTTGGAAGAATAGATCATCAATCTCTATTATTAGAATTATTCAATAGAATATATTTAAAGGCTTTCGTGTCTACTATCAAATTACTTTTGTAACCTCTAACAAAACCCGCAGAAGAAACTCAATATTGTTATGGACCGACTTCTTTCTTTAGAGATTATCAATAAATATAAAATTCTTCCGTTACTGACTGACTGACTGACAGACAACGCACAGCCGAAACTACTGGTCGTAGAAAGCTGAAATTGGGCATGTAAGTTTCTTGAGGAGTGTAGGGGAGCACTAATAGAGGATTTCCCGAAATTCTTACGGGAACGGGAGAAAACGGGATATGCGCGTACGAAGTCGAGGGCAAAAGCTAGTATTTTTATAAACTCTGAAGATGTAATAAAAAAAGTAATCTTTTTTGGTAGTATCTAAACTTGACATCTGAAAAAGTTTCACCATCATTACTGCCCTTTACGGCGTTCGGCGTAACATGGCTTCTTCTCCCATTCCATCCTGTCAACTGTCACATTAAACCTGAAAAATGATGCATCGCAAAAAATTCAACTATATTTTTCCCAGGAAATCTTGACCTACTGCAGCACCTGTTATACTGTGTCACGTCAAATCCACATTATGTCCCCATAATAAGCTCGTACGGCTTTGTTCAGTGTCTGTGAAATAATGGTCTCTTATTGGACCCTTACATATCTTTACATTTCCCAAGGTATCTGGATAATTTGATGGTTGACGGCCTTGCAAATGTCACTTTGATAAGGAAAAAGTAATTGGATTCCGTCACAATAAAGACCTTGAAATTCGGCCTAGTTTATTATTTAATAGGCAGTCCCTTTTTTGGAGGAATATTAAAATGAAAAGCTTTTGACTTAAATTCTCTTGGAAGAATACAATTAATTCGAAATTAAAATTAGAATTTTAACTGTAACAAAATGTTTTGAGTAAGCGAACAGCAGAAGGAGTGTTTATCTCTGCCGAAGTCTGTTTCCATAGCTACAACCTCTGGATTTATAAGTCAACCGTGGCTAAGTTATTTCTATGCAAGTGTACTCGATCGTCGACCACATTATCACTTACCATCTGGTGAGATAGTAGTCAAATAACTTAAAATAATAATAAAAAACTATTCTTCTGTCTGACTTCGTTTTGTCCTCATCGCTCTGCGGCTCTATAAACTAACATTCACGACTCGCTCTCTCTCTCGTTTGATGAGTGTTTATAATGGCCCTAAATACCAATCAAAATCAGTTTGACCCTGCATCAGCATAACTTCTGACATTGATCATCTCCAAAAATACTTCCACAGGTGGTATTATTAAACTTAAGCATAATTTATGACCCGATAAGTAGAACGTGTACAATAAACTCCGACCGTGGAATTCCAAGCTTCAAGGCTCCCGAAGGCAGCTATGCTGCGACAATACGACAAGGACCCGAAGACGTTCTAAAATTAATCCACGAATATAACCACTTCTATAAAATTTAATTTTAAATCCATAAATGTCTTCGCCGACACAATAGTACTACATCCTACTAATATTATAAACGCAAAAGTTTGTAAGTATGGAGTTTGTTACTCTTTCACGCAAAAACTACTAAACGGATTTTGATGAAATTAGGCGCAGTGGTAGATTATAGTCTGGAATAACACATAGGATACTTTTTATCCCGGGAATATGTTCCCTTGGGATAAATTTCGACAATCACGCGGGCGGAGCCGCCGGTGGCAACTATTATAATCTATGTTAAGCGGAATCAAACGATGTCGTTTGATTACATACAGACTGCCAAACTCAATGTCCCACCCGTAGTCAAGCTAAAACCCATCGTTGTCGCATTATCGCGTACCGCCTGTCTGCTGAGAGCTTTCGTTGTCCACCTGTTGGGAAGGTCGCAGTCGGGTAAGGCACTCTTGGAAATGAGGTGCTAAACCTTTATATTACCATCGGGAATTCGTTCGTGCTTTGTGGTCCGTTTAGAGATCGACTATTCGAATGTTAATTTATGTTTTTGATATAGATCTTGGTTTTTCGATTGATGTCGCTTTGTGAAGTATTCTAGTTTTCATTTAGAGTTTTAATGTTACAAGGCAGGCACCATTTCAGTTGGAGCATAATTTTATCTTTTATCACATTAAATTGGATTGCTCTAAAATGTGTAATTTCAGGGGATATAGCATATCTTTCTTCCTGACCTTCATTATTATTCGTTAGTATTTGATCTCAATCTCATCTGATGAGAATATTCTTTATATATATTTATTTTTTTATATTTATTCTTAAATTTCTCTCTCTTCTTCATCTTTTATGGCCTCACGATTTTGCTGACCTACCTCCTGTATTGTTCTTAATATTGTTATGAAACTGCTCAGGTATATTTTAAGTCGGTAAGAGAAGGAGGATTTCGTCATGTTTTGTGAATTTAGCATCGTTCATCATCTTTTTCTTCCAATTCATCAATCTTGGCCTAATGGTCATTGCTTACTGCTAATGGGACCAAATTAGCAATTTGTCAGCCTCCTAGGCATTTTATTGCTAAACTTTGCATTGCAAAAAAGACGTTTTGTTTTAGAATTTATTTTGGGCTTTTGAATATTTATTGCATTGTCTTGATGTAAATGGAAATAAAAGACTGAAAGAGGATATTTTTACCTATATTTCTATCGGTGCTGTATTCAAGAGTCGAGTTTGAAATACTAAAGTCCCTCTGTTTAGGGTTCGCACGTAAAACTAGCATCAATAACTTTATTTTAGGGTTAGTTACCCTAAAATAAAGTTATTGATGCTCAGTCAGTTACTACCGCATTGGCTTCGAATAATCATCAATTCTCCTTTCCTCTGTGATGCGAAATTTCATACATTAATATAATAGAACCGATAGAGCCTTTATTTATTCTAGAAACCACTTTACCAACTGTGGTTAAGGGAGAAAGGTATCTCTAATGTTAATTTCGACCGCCTATATAAAGGCAGCAGCGAGTACATTTCGCAAGTATTTACGCACGCGCGATATTATTTCCTTATACTATTTAATAAATTTAGTAGAGACAGAACACGTTTCGCACTAGGACTTGCGTCACAACTGCGGACTATTTTAATGGTTAATTGATTTATGAATTGCGTAGCACCGTCATTTGTAGATCTTTGGCAGTCGTTACGGATAGTCAGAAGCCAGATAATCTGACACCAGTCTTGCCAAGGAGTACCGTGTTACCCAAATACCCAGTTAATGGGTTGTGGAGGTCTGAAATACTGAAATTCAGCTGAATCCGGTTTGACTTGAAGCCGACCCCAATATAGTTGGGAAAAGGCTAGGCAGATGATGATGAATTGCGTAGCACCTGCGTTTGTTCACAACAGGGATTGTCCGAAAAGGAAATTCATCCGTCTTTTGCTGATCGTTCAAGATCATCATTATCATTTCAGCCGAAAAACGTTCGATGCTGGACATAGACCTCGCCAAGCTTCGCCATATCCAGCAGTACTTGTTTTTATACCTCCAGTTTATTTTCTTGTGTTTTATTTTCTACTTCTTCGCCAATATTTGTTTCATCTTCTACAAACTCAACCACAACAGTATGTCTTAAGTTTATTTCAAGTTCTTTCACTTGTGTCCCCAGCCCTACAAGTACCTACAAGTGTACCAATCTCAGTACCTGGTACCTACCTACAAGTGTACCAACCGTTGTATCTGGGCTATTCGTACGGCCTCGTGGGATATCGGACACCGATCGATATGTTTCGTAACTTTCGGCACTGCCTGCCTGCGTATCAAGTTCTTAATTAAAGGTTTTAAATTAGCCTATAGCTTTGAATGCTAGCGCTGATTGGTTCGGAACGAATGAATTTAATTGATGTCTTTGCGTAGTATAAGTATGGTTGGGTTTCGCTTTGTCTAAGTTGGTGGTTTTTAGATTTTGCACCAACTTGCTTTTATTTATTTATTATATACTTTATTGTACACCTCATAATAAGAACAGGACAATCAAACATAAAATAAGTGTACAATGGGCGGCGGTCTTATCGCACAAGGAGGCAATCTCTTCCATACAACCTTTGGATGGATTGAACGAAGGGAGATAGATTTGGCTCTTGTTTATTTTTTATTTATTTATTTGGTTAACCAACAATTGTGTACACATAACATCACAAGTTACATTGTATATTCTTTAACAAGTGCAACAATTAATTAATGGTTAACACCTCATGCATAATTTATGGTTTATCACATTGTTAAATCTAAAAATTTATAAAATATTAGCTTATTACTAATGTTTAAAAACAATTTTAGAAATAATGAATTAAAAAAAAAAAAAGTTTGGTCAGTAAAAATTTTAAAACAACACACAATTTAAATAAATGATTAATTTAAGTTAAAATTAAAACTAAACAAGACAATCAATAAATTACAAAAAAATATTACAGCACATCATTTATACATTTAATTATAATAAAATAAAATTAATATTAATAATTAATAAAAATTAAATCAAATCATACAATAATGTTCTCTAATTATATTGCAAAATTTGCCCAATTTGTCATGGTGTATGTCAATTAAATCACTGCAACTGTTTACTATTTTACACAAGCGTGGAATCGGAGAATTTGCACCCAGAACCGTTCTGCGTAGCGGTGGGAGCAATGGAGTGATGGGGTTTCGCGGATTTCGTGATGGGGCTCGAAATTTAAAGAGACTAAGTAGATTAGGGCAGTCGGTTTTATTTCTAAGCAGTTTAAAGAGAAACACGGCGTCAATTATTTCTCTTCGAGATGATAATGAATGTATCCTGAAGTATTTCAGACGAGTGTTATAGGAGGTCAGCTGTTTTTTTTTCCCTATCGAAAATGCAAGATGCCAAAGAAACCGCTTTTGTACCCTTTCTAATTGAAGCTTGTGTGTGGCGTAGTGGGGTCTCCATACAACACTGCAGTACTCCAGGACGCTTCGTACAAGACTATTGTACAGCATAATTTTAGTGCCAACTAGTCTGAAACTCTTTGTGCTTCTCAGTACAAACCCTAACATTTTAGAAGCTTTTTTGCCAATATTCTCGATGTGAGGGATAAAAGTTATTTTTTTATCAAAAATTACTCCTAAATCTGTGATTTTTTCGACTTGTTGTATTTTTGTGTTGTCGATTTGGTACTCTGAGTGTATAGAATGAGCCTTTCGTGAAAATGACATATGGTAGCACTTTTTTAAATTTAATTCCATCCTATTATTCTTACACCATTCGACAACTCTATTCAAATCATCCTGTAGGAGCGCGATATCGCAAGATTTATCGATTGCTCTGGCAAACTTTAGGTCGTCGGCGTATAAAAAGCACTCGGAGAAGTAGAAGCAGCTGGGAAGGTCGTTGATAAAGATGATAAATAATATGGGAGCAAGATGTGATCCTTGTGGAGCTCCGGAAGTCATACGATAATTGCTTGCGGATCGAAAACCGTTCACCACAACATAGAATTCCCGACCTACTAGGTAGGATTCTAACCATTTCAGCAAGGGCCCAGTAATACCATATGTGGCTAGTTTATGAACTAGTATGGAGTGAGAGATTTTGTCGAAGGCCTTGCTGAAATCAGTGTACAACACATCAAATTGTTTATTTGAATCAACAGATCGTATGAGAGACTCCGTAAAGGACAACAAGTTTGTGGCAGTCGATCTAGACGCAACAAAACCATGCTGATGGTCACTCAAATAAAGTTTGAAGTGATGTTGAATGTGAGGGCAGACTATCGATTCAAATACCTTGGCAAAGGTGGAGAGAATCGCGATTGGCCTATAGTTGGATATGGTGTCTTTTTTGTCCGACTTGTACACCGGAACAACCTTAGCCTTTTTCCATTCCGCAGGAAAGGTTCCCGTTGCTAAAGACACTCTATATATTTTCAGAAGCGGGGCAACTAAAGCAGTAGCGCAGGCCGAAATGAATACTGGTGGGATTCCATCTGGACCTGCACTTTTCCTGATATTAACAGATTGTAGCTTCTTGATGAGGGTATCGCTGTCTCTCTTGTTGTCTTTGGAAACTTCCTAGTTGTTTTAATTCCTAGATGGCTGGGATACAAATCCTTGTAGCATTATTCAGATCTTGGCTAAAATTCCTTGATGACATTTTCTCGTCATTATTTCCAGAACTTGTCAAAGTCTCGATTTGCATCTACCTTCTCTCCTCATCTCCTCATTTTCTTGGATCTTGTTTAGCACAAGGTTAATAACTTGCTGACACTTCAACACTATTTCTAGGTTTTCCTTATCGCTTACGATACGGATCAGGATGCCATTAGTGAATAATCCATTCGGAATTCAATTCTGCTTAATGGCCAAGTCATAAAGAAAAACGTTGGTAAAACGCGGCGGTTGAGTGAATCTCGTAAGATTATCTGGACACTAAAACCCATTCAATTGTGTTTAACGTCAATCATTTGTATTAAAGTGAAAACTACTGAACCAAGAAAGAAAAGAGAGATAGTATTTATCAAACGTCGCAAACCACGAGTAAGACAGAGTAAACAATAAAACAGAAAGCCCTAAAAACTTGCACAGAATTCCAAACTTTAATAGTTTGATAATTCATTATTATAAACAATTAATTCCTTGGAGGAAGGGGGGCTACGTCCAGCAGTGGACGTCTTTCGGCTGATATGATGATAAACAATTAATTATTATAAACAAGACACAGGGTCAAATGTACTGGATGCTCTCTCACTGCAATAAATGGCCCCGCTATTAAAATAGATTTCTTGTAACTCGCTACGAATTTCCTCGAATTGCTTCAACCACGGTTACACTTAAGCTGATAACGGACTGGCGAAACTGGCTGCATTCGCATTCGCACTGATGTAACTTACGCATCGAATGGAAGCCGCCACTAAAGAGCAATGAAGAAATGGAGTTGCCATTTTAATTAGAGCTGTACATCTGGCAACAAGATCTTCATTAAAAACAAAGTTTTCTAACGTCCAGTAGCCGAACTAGTATGTAAACATCTCACTGTGAACATTTCAAGTTCACTCCACATAAGAGTGAACTTGAAATGAACTGTCATTTAAAATACAGTGAATGGATCAACGACTCGCTTCTTATTCACTTTACCAATGTTTTCACGGTGAGAATAGCACGATAGATTTCAATCCGTCAAATGATCATTCAAATATCAACAAGCTTGCATTACCAAGTTGATTTGTCGCATTCGCCCGCATAAATTGCCTTTCGTGAGATTGTTCTGCCATCACCTACGTTAACCGACTCAGGTACGGTAAACGTAGGTTTGGGTTTTCGCCATTGGCACTCAATTTCTTCCTTACTCCGTGGCACAGCCATCGAATTGACTAACACGTCTAGGTTTAAGCCTGTCTAGTATGTTATCTCTCCTAGTCTAAACGGGTATGCGCAATGTAAACTGAATGAAAGGCTCTCAATCGTATGCAAATCTATACGGACGTGTAAATGGAATCTAAGTATTTGAGAAATCATTTAATTTATTCAAGTACTTCAATATTTTAGTTGCCTTCTTACTTCTTACGTGCCGTTTGGGATTTGGCACTGTTTGAGATCGCATCGTATTACGAGATGGCAGACAATGGGTAGATGAGAAATGGTTGGCAAGACCTTTCATAGAAGACCTGTGTTGTAGTGCTTACTTGCTAGCGTAGTGATGAATGATGATGACTGATAACACTAAGAACAGCACAACATCTCTATGTAGGTACTCTGTTTTCATGTCTAGTCTGTTAATTTTAAAATGCAAACACTAAAACTTTGATTTTGTGTGTATGTCTTCTTAGTTTTCGTGAATCTGTTCCCCCTTATGTATATCGACGTCTAAGCCATGAGGGGCTATTAAAGAATTACTTTCATTCTCAAATTTACCAACTACAGCCACCCCATTTACTTCGTATATGTAAGTCTCTGTAACAATAAAATCATAGTCTTTGCAATATTAAGATATAACTTCTTCGCTCTAAAATCAATTTTCCCAATAAATGATCTCAATCGCCAATTCCTCATAACAAAACCTGGCAGCAATTTCCAGCAGCAGCCGGGATCCTCAATAAAGTTTACTATGCATAGTGGGGAATGCCGGATGAATGAGCGGCGTGCTCGAATGTTGGGTTGGCGCCAACCAGACTCGCAGGGCAACCTTGGCTTTGGTTTTAGTTCGTTTAATTGTTAATTTGTGGTTTGTCTGAATGAATCTGTAGGTGTTGATTTGGTAGCGGGATATAGAAAACGATAAAGAGTTTAAATAGAAGTTCGACACCTCTATTAAGGCACTGCGAGGCAAGGCGAGCGAGTGGTGCGAATAATCGCCCGTCACACAATGGCACTCGCTTATAGCCGTGTGACAAATCTATCGGAACTAGATTCTCGCTTCTCGCTAACTCGTATCTAATTTCTAGCTTTGCTCGCTTCTCGCTTATTGTCGGCAGTGACACATGTGCTTTAAACTCCGAAGGGAGAGGATGCCATAGAAAAGATGGATGGAATGTGTGAAAAATGAAAACAAAAAAAAAGAGTAAATGAAAGCGTCACGTTTAACGAAAGGAACAAGAAAACGTGTTGCGCGACTTAAACGTAGGGACAAGGTCAGGAAGATAAAGACTTCTTGAGCAACAACAAACAAATAACTTACCTGTAATGCTGAAAGCGGCGCAAGCAGATTCGGTTTTATTAATACATGTTATTTTCAGAATCATCAAAATAAGACTCAATCGTAATGTTAAATCCGAAAGTCATGAAACCTTTGATATAAACGCTACCAAAAGATCGCCTAAGAATCAAATTCATGTTACCAGCAGACAATGAAGACCATTAATACGTGCTTGCTATCAATCAGCAAGAAATCACACCCATATGTGTAAGGATTCAAATACAAAGGGTACGAGGTGAAATGGTCCATTGCTCAAATGTCACAATGAATGTGTGTTCATTCACATTACGAGTATGGGAGCATTCAAGTAGATGTTTAAAGTACGGAAGCCGAAAAGCTACAAAAACAATTGCCTCTGAATGCAACAGGTGGCTTCAAGCCAAAACTGAATGCGTCTTACAACCTCCACGCTTCTAAATTAACTCCTAATTCGACTTCATAAAGTCTAAATCTCAATGATAGAAGTGAAGGTTTATGTGACGTTGTGTAATAAGAGCTAAGGTGCGACTGTTGTCAAAATGACAACGAACTCATTTTGGCTATTAGCCAAGTGGCAAAAGATAAAAGAGTATTTTTAGCTTTATCAAGCGTTACAAATTGCTTTAACGATTTACCTAACTAGGATATAGGAATTGTGACACATGTAAGGTTCACCTTATATTAAGAAGTTGATTTATTTTATTAAGTTAATGTAATAGGGAGGAAGGGAAGGTGGCAAGTTTGAACCGGAGGATGAAAATTATGCGGAAGAATAAAGGATATATTTTGAGGAAATTGTATGAATGTGGATGGTTGTAAGAGTAGATGAAGATCAATGAAACATTATTATACAATACATTAGAAAGGGACCAGTGAGATGATATATTGAGATAATATTTAGATGTTGAAATGAAGATAAACACTAAAAGAGAAGTGTGAAGGAAGACATGTTGACAGGTTTAATTTAACTGTACCGAAAAACCAATATAACAAACAAAAGAATTGTCCTTTTTTATTTGATATGGGTTTGCTCTTGACTCTAGTCTAGGTCATAGATGACAGAGACAAAGTCGACGATGGAGCGAGCTTACTCAGGAGAAGCCTGTTCACTCTAATTTTGAAGAGATTAGGGTTGTATGCGTTCGGAAACACAGACGCAGGCAGAGAGTTCCACTCCTTTGCTGTCCTAAAAATCCGAACCAAAAAAACAAGCGCGAAAAAATCCCAATCACCGAATAGCCAATCAACAGTCCATAAAATCAAGCCAAAACATTGTTTCAATAGACTCTAAAAGAAGAAACAAGTAAACATCCATAACTTTTCATTTTCACGGATCGGCGGTCTCGAGGCACGGTGTGCTATAGGGATGTCGCGGAACTTCGACTCCGGCTCCGATTAGTCGAAACTTCTGAATGACTACATCAGGCCCACGCCTACGGTGGTCGGGGATCGCCCTGCGACTCCCGACGTCGGGGCGTCTTCTTCTGTAGCGGTTGGGGCGAAGGCTTTGTCTCTCCCCCGCGTGGCCATCCTCCTCCTTCGCTAGCATTACTGCTTCGCAGCAGAAGGTGACCGCTTCACATGCCTCCTCGCCCCGAACCATGGATTTAACCAGAGCCGGACGCGAGAGGTCGCCGCCGCTGATCGCCTCAACGAGGACACGGCGTTGCTAAGCCCAAGTAGGGCAAACCTCGACGGTATGCTTCATCGTGTCCTGCCGTGTATGTTTTTGTTTCGTTATAATGAATGTCCCTAAGTGCTCTCTGTCATCGATTACTCTTACACTTGTAACGCAATATGTAATCTAACTTCTATTCCGAAAAACCAAATTTAAAAGCTCGGACTCCGAATTCGGTTCCGATAACGCACCTCCGTAACATCCCGGGTGAGCACGACTGAGTTGGATGAAACTTTTTTCAATCAATACGGATTTTTCATTACGTCTGTTAGAATTTGCGTGTAGCGGTAAATATTGAGGCGCAGTTGCTACACGATACATTTCGTGTGATTGTTTTTTTTTTGTGTGTTTGTAGGATTGGCTTTTTATTTAATTGTTTGAATAAGCCAGAGAATTAGTGTTAGTGTCTGCATGTTTAACCCCCGACCAAAAAAGACGGGTGTTATTATCAATGAGTATTTGATATAGAACTGCCCTTAGAAAACTACTTGATATAATCTTGTCTTATTATATATATAGTCTGTTGTATTAATATTCGACAGGTATGATCCGATTCTTTCCTTCGAATAACTCATATTTCATCGTTCCATGTCTAAAATTCATATTTTAAACATTGCCGTCAGTCTGACATTAAGACACGACTTTCTCAAAAAAGCTGACATTCCCTATTATTTTCGGCGAAACGTGTTTTTTAATTAATTAATCATTGAGGGAACCAGAAATCCTTGTTCTTTGTCTAAATATATTCATACGGTGGACCTTAGATTTCTCCTCGTGGATCTCGAACAGCGGTCGGCGAGCGTTGGGTGGCTCGCTGTCCGATCACCACCAGGCCCGGGTTGATGGCGCGGTGTGTTTCACGCGCGCCTCAAGGAGATGTCAGCATAGAAAACGGGGCCCGCTAGGGCCAGAGTCTGCCAGGGTGGCGGAATTTGTTCGAAAGAGTCACCGCGGCCCTGGAACGCAAAGGGCTTTAGAAGGAACACGGATGGGTTTTAGTCAGTAAGAGTCTGACACGCCCTTCCGCTCCACCCAGAGCGGAAGAAGTCATTTGATGATTTCCCAACATTAAAGAAAAAAAAAAAGGATCTCGAACAAATCGAAAATGCTATCAACGCTTTACGATCCACAAAGTGCTTTACCCCAAGAACATGGGAAATCTATCCTTTAAAAACATAACCCCTACAAACGAAAACATTTCACCGATCTCTCCAATAATTCAAGGTTCACCTCAACACCAATAAGAAAGCCATAATGCAACAAGTGGTAACCCTAGACAACAATTATGCAAGCACAGAAGGTTCACTTCTGAAAACAAGATCTTAATCTTGGGTCCCCAATTTATTTGGGGATGATACATCTTTATTAGCCGTCATCTCAGGAGTCCCCTCTCTTCTGGAAACCAACTTCTTCAGAATGCAAATCTTAAATTCAATAATAATCGGTTGTATTTTTTTTTGTAAAAAAAGCTTATTATTTTTACTTGGGTGGAAAGCAAAACACGCTAAATTTCGTTTATATACTTGGATGATATATTTTCTATTTAATTTAAATTAAAAACCAAACTACTTAACCGATTTTGAATTTTGAAATTTCTATGGGACCATTCGGAACGTACTATAATCCTTTCACATGAAAATATAATTTTTATATTTTCATATAAAATATAAAGTTCATAAATTATGGAATTATGAGGTAAGAAACATCCAAAAAAAAATACAATCGAATTGAGACCTCCTCCTTTTTTTGAAGATGATTAAAACTGACTTTGTTCAACATTTTCGTTTAATTTGGAACTTCTGCTCCTACTTTTCTATGAATGGTGTAAGCTGGTGTGACCCAGTTTTTATGTCAAGGTTGCCTCCCGGCGCAACACGTAGGAGCCTGGTTACTCCCCGTGAAAGTGTTCGTGATATTCAAACATGGCCATATAACTT
Organism: Mamestra configurata; assembly: GCA_002192655.3. Taxonomy (NCBI): domain Eukaryota; kingdom Metazoa; phylum Arthropoda; class Insecta; order Lepidoptera; family Noctuidae; genus Mamestra; species Mamestra configurata. The sequence continues at coordinate 346,660 of NDFZ01005306.1, forward strand.
TTATTGGGTTAGAACAATAAGTTTATTGGGAGAAGGAAAATTGCTCGACATTCTCGAGCAATTTTCCTTCTCCCAATTATTTGGTGGAAATTGATTGGTTTTTGGGCTTAAGTTTTGTTTGTACAGACATCAAGCTATTCGAAACTGACATTTTTTTCCAATCAACTTTGAATCTAATACTTTAGCGATAAAGTTGAAAATGTATTAAATAAATTTGACAAATTGTTGTAGCTTGATGTGTTGGCGCCAATTTGGCACCTATCTGCCGTTCGATTCCGTAAACATATCGAAGTGAGCCATCACTTCGATATGTTTATGGAATCGACCGGCGTGAAAGGTGAAGTAGTCACGAGGTGAGCTGTCAATCCATATAATCAATATAGAATGACAGCTCACTCCGTGATCACATGACATCTTGATTATATGGATTGATAGCTCACCTCATGATCACTTCACCCAAGCCTTCACTTCGACATGTTCACAGAATCGACCGGGGAATATAGAACCTGGCAGTAGTTCCAAAAATTAGCTGTATGCACAGTTAAAGTATTCCTAAAACTGAATGTGTGCATGAACATTCCACCACCGAAATGATTGCGTCTGTGAATTAACAGACCGATAAAGGCGATATAGTAATAAACTTGACAATGAAGAATTATTGTCATTAAACAAACAAACAATAAACAAACAATATTTATTTGTTCCAGACTTAAACCTTACAATTACTGTGGCACCTTAAATAACATGTTTTTTTTTTTAAATTAGTGGCAAGATACAAAACCTGTGCAACTGGGCTTAAACTAGGAGGATTCCTGTGCTATAAGCACCAGTTACTTCCGTCACCACCGTGGTCGAGCTGGCATTACAAGTGTGGTGCGGGTGAAGTAAAGTGCATTGCAAAGAAAACTATAACCCTGAACGACGAACGTTACTGACCTATTGTTGACAAATATTTGCAATTAAAACTATCACACTTCTTGTTATTAACTTGATTGTGGTTAGTTTTTAAGTGCGGTTTTTTTCGGAAACGTCTATTTGTTATGCGCGGAATTGACTTAGTAATTTATTAGTTCTTTGTTGTAACTCATCCATCAGTAATTTTGATTATTTACCAACATATGGTTTTGTGTGTTTAAGTAAGTTCTTTTGAAAAGCATTTAATATGTTTATAAGTCCTTAGAACGGACAGTCCTCTGTGCAGAGCAACCATGGAGGAGGAAGAAACGGTATCGCACGTGCTCCTTGAGTGCACAGGCGTCGCCGAGATACGGAGACAAACAATAGGGACACCGATTTCACTCACAGACATCCTGAACTCTTTAGGAAGACTGATCTGCTTCTAGAGGGAGGTTGGCTGGTTGGAATGACGGCCACCATGGCTCACGCACATTGGTCCAACATCAGGACTAAGTGCGGAAACCATACCCCAATAGATAGATAGATAGTCCTTAGAAATACAAGGACTTCGGCTCCGTGTTTCAAATATTATTAGATTCTCAGATAAATCTCATACATAATATCTCATTCTTCTTCCGATATCCTTAATAGCTACTAATATCTTGCGTGGTTATTACATAAAAATATAGAAAATCGAGACTGACTACATTTGAGGTAACGCTTCATCATGAACCTTTCTAAATTCCGTCCAAGCGTATTATAATCATCCCCACTTTGAATATTATATAACGTAACATAATAAAATGAATTCATTCACTAATAAAACCTAAGCGAAAAACCGGTGGAGAACTGGAGATATTAATAATGCCTAATGAATAAACATGATTTAATTGGCAATCACTAGCGAGCTATTCGAAATATTATTTAAAAAATATAAGATCACTGATCCAACAACTCGACAATTTTAGTTTTATTTTTAATTCGTAAAGCTAGCTCTTGAATTTGAAGCTTATTTAGAAGCGTTGATAAACCACGGAAAATACGAGTTTGAACGAAGTTTTCTTTTAATCATTGTCACGTATACATGACGAGCAAGCGCGTGCCTTGTACGCCAAACGTCACAAATATGTGACAAAAAGTACGGCGAATTTGTGGCTTGGCGTCGGGGGCACGCCGATGCGTTTAAGCTCTGGCGTTCAAAAGGTTAATTAGATCACAGGATTGTTTCGAAATGTCAACCTCTTAACACCGGTTTAACAGTTCTTTTTGATTTTTCTCGTAAGGTTTCCAAAAAAACAAAACAATGAAGACACACACACATGCATATTTTTTAATATTTTGCAGACCAAAATTGTACCATACGACATTGGCTCCCCTTGCATATCCCACAGGCACCGTGCATTTTTCTAGGATAAAGCTGGGATGTAGCTTATGACATTGAGTGACAGAGTAGCTCCATCAAAAAAGAAAACATAATCGGACCAGTTCTTTTAAATCATACTTTAGATGTAAATTATTACGCTACCAAAAACACAAAAAAAAAGACCCATTTAAAAAGCCTACTCCATCGTAGAGCATCTCGGTGTTGTCCCAAATCGTAGCAGTGTGCCGATGACCCCGCGCCGAGGTCACTTGTTGCGGTTAAGAGCGAAAGTAGCGCTGCTTGTCTGCCGTAAGTCCGTAACATTAGTAGTGGTCAATCGAAACTGAAAGTACTACGGAACAACTGAATGGGTTTTTTAGGCGATAGTATTGATAGAAATGGTTCGTTTTAATCGTCAGATGTTATTTACTGAGGCATAATTTAGCTGTTCGGTTATAAGTAGTACAATTTGGTGCTAGTAGGTAAACTTTGTAATTGCAGCCACGGCGAAATATACTCCCGAGACCAAAGCAAGGCCGTTATGGAGCCGAGAAATGCCCACGTGCATCAAACGACGTTTTTAAACACACTTACTCGAAAATTCTAAAACATTAATGCAACTTACACGCCTCTAGGGATAGGAACCCATCTATCTCTGTAACGAAATTCATCAATATCGGTTCAGCGTTAAGGCTTGAAAGTGGAATAAACTCAGTTATGGTGGTGTAGTTTTTTTTTTTTGACGACACGATTGGCGCAGTGGTTGAGCGACTGACTGCTGCGGCGCGTGTCGCGGGTTCGATTCCCGCACGGAACAAATATTTGTATGGCCTACAGATAGTTGTTCCGGGTCTGGCTGTTTGTGTATGTGAATTTGTATGTTTGTAAACGCACCCACGATACAGGAGAAATTCCTAGAGTGGGGCAACGTTTTTTTTTTAAAAACAAAAAAAAAAAACAAAAAAAAACTTACACGCCTCTAGGGATAGGAACCCATCTATCTCTGTAACAAAATTCATCAATATCGGTTCAGCGTTAAGGCTTGAAAGTGGAATAAACTCAGTTATGGTGGTGTAGTTACATAAGAAAGAGTATTTTATTTACCAATATTTTCAGTTTATTCAGTATGTCACAAAACTGGCGCCACTATGCGTCTTTCATAAAGCTACCATAATGGTATAAGGACCTCCATGGAAGAACACTTCACAGATTTAAATGTCAATACTTCGAATTGTCTATGGCATACGTCAGTGGGTGTTGTTTACTTTGTCTCGCCTTGTTTTATTAGACATACAAATAAGTTACAATAGGCTGTATTCAATATTGAATATATATTTAATTCAATAAGTTTTAATAAATACTTTTAAAATTGAAACACGTTGTTTGTTGGATTCCTTGTAAAAGTGTTTAAGACGAGGTTTGTTATATTATTTGACAAATATCATAAGAAGCCAGGTTGTAAGATATAACCTTGATATAACGTCAATGTCCTAACTTAGTTACAAGTAAACTATAATAATACTGTATTCATAAAACACTTACCAAGTAATACAAGATTTCGCTGAATAATCTTGTTTCCACGCCTTAAGTCACCTAATTATTAAGCTTAAATTGAACTATCCAACAAGTGATTTAGGATCATGTCTACGTCACCGTTCTCTTGCTCATAACCAAAAACAATAATGTCACTGCTTTTTTTTTTAAACAAGGGTTTGCTCTTGACTCTAGTCTAGGTCATAGATGACAGAGACAAAGTCGACGATGGAGCGAGCTTACCCAGAAGAAGCCTGTTCACTCTAATTTTGAAGAGATTAGGGTTGTATGCGTTCGGAAACACAGACGCAGGCAGAGAGTTCCACTCCTTTGCTGTGGGCAAGACGTTTGGAAACGTTTAGTGCGAATAGGTTCAATAGTAAAGCCAATCCCTCAAAACACTTACAATAACATTTTAAATGATACAATCTATGAAGCGAAGAATATGACGAGACTGGGTGGAATATAGATTGCCCTGTGATCACAGCTTAACCTGATTCGACCTTCGGGATATTTTTACCTTATTTTTTTGATGTTTTTTCTTCCTTACTGTCCCTTAGATCTTGGATCCGATTATCCTTATAGCCTTCGCTAAAATAAACTCGGTAGTTTTCTACACTTTTCTTGGCGTTGTGTGTCTTTGAAGACTCTCTGTATTAGTTTTTATATGGACTTTGACGGAGATTTAATGAACTGGGCGAGGAGTTTATATTAACCATTTCTGCTTACGTTTTGTAAGTCATCTAAGTCTGCCAATAACAACAGGTTATGTTCACTTCGTTTTCAGTTCGTTCTTTTTGACTCATTAGGAGGATATTAAGGGTGTCACGTTGAAAATAGTCTGTCCTTCTGGAATGATCTTGTGTGTCCTATATTAAAACAGTATCCCAGGTATTTGCACGTTCACTTCTCTGCATTAACCTCAATGGATTGGACGCTTCCGTTTGGTTACGAAGAATTTGCAAATGAATTGACTGCGAATTGGACCCAATTTGTCTTTGGGTCATCTTCGTCATATTTGTTTTGGCGTATTGGCTGATTTGCCAAATGTGGGTGTGGTTTGTTGTTTATTTGCGGCCGTCTGTGTTTTTATAGAACTTACAAGTCTCGTGAGTTAGTTGTACGTGACATCATTTTTGAACAGGTTATCGATGTTTAATGCGCATAGATCTTGTGTTCTATGTAACAGAATTCAACAGGCGTGTAATTTAGATAGAGGTGTTTAAAGACGTCGAAATATAATTATTTAATTGATTGTAAATTAATCTCAATCTTTTAAGTGTCGTACTCCATCGTAGTCGTTTTATCAAGCTGCGCTTTTGCTTGCTTTTAATGCATCATCTGATTTATTTGTGAAAATGGCATAAATTATATCAAACTTAATGTTTTTTTTTGTCCACAGGGCGCTACCAGTGATCAAGTCTCCCGTACCAGCATGTAGTAGTCAGTGAACGATAAAACAAATATTTTCACTCGCGTTCTAACTAAAAACAAGATGGCCGACGTTCTCGAAATCGACCCCGTGGACGATGACCTCGGTTATGATTACGATACGACAAAGATCCCTGATATCATTGCCCCAGACGAAATGATCGAATCTGGGTACCAGGAGGGGTCTGAGCAAAGTTATGGGGACCGTAGGGATTCGAAGGAGGGTTTTGGGGGCGAAGGGGACTCGGACAGTGGCGTGGATGGGGTGAGCAGTGGCTGTAGTGTGGCGGATGACTGTCCAGTGGTGTCGATCAACGATGTGGTGGCGTACTACGATGACATTCGTCCGAGGAGGCGGCACGTACCGCAGCTCAGCTTCTACAACGTGGACATCGAACGACTGGCCATGGATGCTCTTGTTCAGGTTAGCAACTAATTTTATTCCCCCTCTTTATCTTCAAACCTACAGAGCCATTTTCTTTAAAGAAATTGCAAAAAAAAAATTCTACTTAAAGATAATAGGAAAACCTTTAAGTCTATGGTTTTAAAATAACATTAAAATATTATGATTCCTTCGGAGCCCTTCATTGCACTTGGCCGGTTTTTGATAAAATTAATCATTTGATCTAAGTACTATTCAGATTGCAACGTCACTTGTTTTACCAGTGGGAAATTAGCCCAGATAATGGGTCCTAGGGCTCCACCACCTATGAGGACGTAAAAACATATTATTGTCCAAGTACCCGGAAATATTAACGTTAGTCGGAAGCAGTATTTCGTAACAGAATGCCGAACGTTGTTTTTGCCAATTTATCTAGGGAAATGGGTTAGGTACCCCATTTGTTTTACCCTGGCTATCTGAATGACCTTTGTAGCAAAGGTTACAAGATTAATATTATGCACTTGGGCAATAACAAGACCACTAGTTTAACCAAAGGAATAAAAAAATTGGTGCAGGTTTTTTTCCCGTATGTATTTGAATTTATAAACAGGTATAAGTAGCTGGTAACGGGCTCGCAAGTACCATAAATAAGTTGACAAAATTTTATCGAAATCTGATGAACGATATGCGAACAGGCAAACAAACTTTGTTTTTATATATTAAATTTACAAACTAAAAATGTACGGAAGAAGAAGATATGCTAGTACGTTGGGATTAGGGCAAGATTACCATGATGAAATAATATACTTTTTCTTGATGTAATAAAAAATTGAGAAATACAAGGATTACTCAATCGTGTACCAGGGAAGCATATATATGTAGCAAGCGATCTCAATGCTCAGTTTTATATGCAAAGCATTTGCTCTCTCAATTAGAACGGAGCTATTTCCGTACGATCTCTTGACAATGACAGAATAAGAAATACGGAACAAGACGAGACTACTGGTTTTACTGTGTCGAAAAAACTTTTGTATTCTGTATACGTTGTTACAGTATAACATGAATATTAATTTAAATGCCAATTGATGGTGGATTTTCACATTCAAGGTGATTTTTTAAACTGGAATTTTAGAACATCATTCTATTAGACTCCTCTACTCTATGCTCCTGGTGTATTTTAAGACGTTCGCGTAAGAAACCACATTTAAAAGTCATTAACACAGAAACGGTACTGTAGTATAAGAGCTAACAAACATTTTATGTCTTCTCTAGGAAGTCGAGGAGCTTCAAATAATGTGAGAAATGTACTGGAACTCTTGCGTAATTTTTGCAAGCATTTTTTTTGGTACAACTCATATGATTAGCTCTTTGAGGTTACTCCCCAGACTTTATCTAAATAGGAATACGTAAAAACATGTAAGATAAAAATAAACATAACATTCGCATTAAGCAAGTTACTAAGAAAATTAATTAGCATTGCAAAGAATATCGTTGCATATATATTTTAAAGCCGGCCTCGGCAAATTACGATATTGCTGTTTTTTTTATTAATAAAAATCTTTCTGCAGTGGAATGAACTCTTCGGTCTTTAATTATGAATTGAGAAATTTTTAATCTTAATATTCCAATAAATTATCTGTTAATTATAGAAGATAATTTAACTAACATTTGCTGTGATATATTGGGTATCATCCGCGGGTTTTGCAAGTATTGCTTTAGTAAAAACATATGTTTCGTTTGCAATATGGATTTTGTCTACAGTTCTAACATTAATCCAGCATGAGGGTGCGTTTCCACCAGACGTGTGCGAGAATGTGTAGCGAGGGATGTGTTTGTTAAGAACCAATAGAATCGCTTCATTTACCTAGATTCGCTCTTTGCAGCTCCGGTGGAAACGGCTTAGCGGCGCAAGGTTTTTGTGCGTATAAAACTATTGAGGGATATGTGCGATTGATGTGTGCGAGGGATGTGTGCTAAGGATGGACGCGAGATAGAAACTGCAAAGAGTCCGCTACACATCCTCGCACCGGTCATCTGCGTACCGTGTCATAGCGTCTCTACGCATCCTCGCGCCACTCATTTTCCTCGCACATCTCTGGTAGAAATGCTCACATTGTATCACAGCTACGTTACGCATTCTCACGCCACTCGTTTTCCTTGCTCTGGTGGAAACGCACCCTAAAAAGGTCTGATCAAGATTTGGAACAGTGTATTCTCAACTCTCAAGATAGATTTTGCTGCGTATTATTGAACCTCATCAAATATGATTACAATGGACTTGAACCAGCATGTCCTCGACATCCTCGACAATCCAGATTGCTCTGGACAATTATTTTTGCTATCCTAAAACCTGCTGCTGCTGTGGTATTTTGACCATTACTTAGTACTTTGCTCAATGCATTATTATGCTTAGTACTTTTGTCATCAATCAATCCCCTGACTTTTCCCTATTTGGAGTCAGCCCTCCTGATACTTTTACGCCACTCTTGGAGATTTTGTTTCTTTGCTGGCGTTGAGCATTATTGATTTTACTAGTCTAGGTAGTAGGTGCGTGGCCTGTGACTCTTTGGCTTCCTCAATGACTGGCCTGTTGGTCGAGTGGTTAGTGACCCTGACCGCTAAACCGGAGGTCGTGGGTTCGATTCCCACCCAGGACAAATCTTTGTGTGATGAGCATGATCATTTGTTCTGTGTCTGGGTGTAATTTATCTATAATATGTATGTGTTTAGAAATATATAAGTATGTTTATCATTTGGTTGCCATAGCACAGGCTCTGCCTAGTTTGGGATCAGATGACCGTGTGTGAGTTGTCCCAAGATATTAGATATTAGATTAGAATGACCAAGGTCTGTCTGGGTCATATTGTCTTCACTACGGCGCATTACTTGACCGAACCATTGCAGGTGGTTTTCTAAAATATTTCGTCTCCATTAACTTGCATTCGGGCAACAAAGATACTCACCGCTTTGCATGCATGTGTAAAATAAATTACAAAACTGTCTAAACAACTCCAGTCTTCATCCTTTAAAACTTCTTTCAACAACCGCGTACAGTGTAGTGAATATAACATGAAATAGTTATATAACTAACTTCGTTACAAAACGTATGTTTAGCTCAGTCGGATCGGTACCTTTCTCTTAATGTTGTGTGCTGTGTCGAGATGGATTATATTAGTATTACGTAAAGTTGCTTTAACATTTTGTGCCTTTAGATTAGTTCAATTGAATTCGATTGAGGAAAAAGTTTGTTGAAAATAAATCGTCGGGTTACAATAGTTTTGATATTTTATCATCACGTGCCGTCGTGTGCCCTGTCAGTTCTTTTCTTTTGTTCATACTTCTGAACTGTTTTTTATTTTATTTCATGATGAGCCAGTTAAGGACTTAACTTCGAAGCGATAGCTAAGGCTACGATGGAACAACCATGCACAAACGATGCCTGTAAACTTTTGCTTTGAAGGCATGTGGGTTATATGTAGGTAGGCGAGAACAACGAAATCTCGTCCTTTAAGGTAGCAGTGGTCTCATTAATTGGTCAATTGGCCATTTTCAGTCAACCAGTCGAAACACATCGTCTCTTCAGGACCTCTGTAGATTCTAGAGAATCATTCGAGTCAATAGTTTCATTAATACTGTTTTGTTAATTTGGTTAAGAATAATTTATATTGCTCATACCCCAAGATCAAGGATAGGAAGATGGTGAATTGTTAACTTGGTTTCGAAATAAAAGAAAGACCTCCTTATATAGAAATTAGTTATATCATCATTAACATTACTATGGCCTTTGCTTTGTGCCCGTGATAGCACATAGTCATCTCTCTTGTCTTGTATGACGTAGATAATGATGTAGCATCATTTTTAGGAGTGAAAGTGACATCTAAGTTGGTCCATGTAACATCAAGTTGTGCGCTAAAATTACCTTTTTTTTTGTCTACCTGCACATTTAAGAGATTTTTTTTTGTATTTTTCTTCATACGTACTAATGTTGTCTTGACTGATAAGCATCAGTTTTATATAAACTAAGTAAACTAACATTCCTTCACATATAACTTGACATTTAAAGATGCTTTGTTAACACTATCTGCCCTTGTCTTTAAACAATAGATCGAGAGGTCGAATGACTTTAGCACTTTTTAAGTGAAAGGAGGAAATATTATTTTAAGAGATAGTAATAAAGATATTTTTTAATCTAATGCAGCTGTAAGGAATGTTTGTAATGAGAGAAGGCGTTTACCCAAAAGTGAGGCAGTTCAGGCTAACGAATAAAAATGCATTTTACATCTTAAAGTTTAAACAATTATGCAGTATACAAGAGCTTTAATAACTAGCTTAGAAAATACATATTAATGATAGGTAAGATATAGAAATCAGACTAAAAACGACAGATCTCCAGCATCCTCGTGATGTAGATATTCTGGTTTTACATTGAGCGTCTGCTCTCGGTCGCGAGAACCAGTTTTAGTAATATGATGTCATCAAACTACAGGTGGATGTTGATTCACTTTTGTTTTGTTATTACGAGTATGCTTGCAACGTAACGTTTTAAATGCATAAGTTTATGTGTGGTTGGTCTTTCCATCCGCTTTTAGTGATTTCTACCAATTGTTTTGATTTTAAACTTTATTTTGTTAATGCTCATATTGTTCCGTTCCATCTATTTGTAATAATACCCTCATTTCCACACCGCTGCTAGCTTTCTTAACGGAGATAGATGTTTCATCCTCTGATAGTCTATTGCCTTTACAACACCTTCCATACACAGCCTTCTTTAGTCTCTCTTTCAATACTAAAGCTAACTCATGGGCCAGCCATAGAAACTAAACTATAAGACATTAAACCAATGGCGTTTGCTAAGATGTAGCATCGAACTAGGGCATAACGTTACGACATTGCCTTTCATCATGGCTGTAAGTGGTTTAGCTTTGGAGAATAGGAACCAATGGTGGATAGTGTATTTAGTACTAGTCAGCTTAATAAATATAATTGGTAAATGGTAATAGGAACACACAAGGAAGACTGGAACCTATGGTGGGAGACTTTTGCCTAGCTGGGATACAAAATAGGAAGACTAATAAAGATGGATGATTATGGAAGACGGTCAGATAAGAAAGGGAGAAAAATGCAGCGTCTTCTGATACGCGTAAATTAAGATAAGAGCAAGACGATGTGGATGTATGTATATCTAACACGATAAGCCGAGGTGCTAGCCTGTCCGTTATTTATCGGTTGCATGTTGGGCAGAGTGCGACAGAATTGCATAATTTAATTCTGCCAAGCCCGTTCCATCATCGGACGACGAGACGTATGGTGATCTGCCATCGGTATATTGTGGACATCTCACCCCACGTACAAAACGTTTTGGGAACACATTCATTGTGCGTACAGCTATGAAACGGAGCCAGAATGAAAGGAAGCAAGAGTCTGTGTTTCATGTGTTTCCTGATAGCTCGTCTGGGAATATTTAAGTCAAGAGTGAATAGGTTACTTCTAGGTAAGTGTGCTACATCTTCGACCACATCATCGCTTACTATCAGGTGAGATGGTGGTCAAACGCGTGCCTTCATTAAGATTAGAGGCGTTCATGGTGGATTGGTCGTAGAAGGCAACGCATGGCAAAGAGTAGAAGAAGGCTACGGGGAAGACTTGTCTTGGTATAAATCTGTACAGGACGTGTTTGTGAAAGGTTATCTTTGGAAGTACTGATCCAATTACGAGGTTTCATGCCCTGGCAGAAAGCTACAATATCGCTGAGTTATCAAATACTATCTATCTCAAGAAAAAGCACGGTTTCTGTTGTATTTGCCACGAGTGCAAAGTGGTAGAGGTTAGTAAAATAGCAGCATTTGAAAAAGTAGGTTTATACGAGGTAAAACATTGGCAAATACAGTCCGAAATACGAAAGAAACTTAATGATTGAGTTTCTTTTCAAGCCAGTTATTTTTAGAAGTGCCAAAAAATATTCACAAATGGCGCAGATCATTATTTTAATTGGCGTGTGCATACGTGATCTGGAGAATTTATTTATTTATTTATTTATTATATACTTTATTGTACACCTCATAATAAGAACAGGACAATCATACATAAAATAAGTGCACAATGGGCGGTCTTATCGCACAAGGCAATCTCTTCCAGACAACCTTTGGATGGATTGAACGAAGGGAGATAGAAAATTTTCAGTGATAGACATTGAAAAGATCTTGAAAACTTTATTATTCAAGTTGTTTAGCTTATCTTGTTCTACACTATTTAACGAGCAAAAATTTGGGGTAAAAGATCGAAAATACTTGCTTCGTTTCATTTAGTTTTGTCTATGAAGTTGCCATGTTTTTGCACGGACCACTTTGAATTTCGATAACTTCGTTTGGACTTACTATATTTAAGGCATTTTATTCCTTTTTTATTTATTTGTTTCTGTGAGTTTTTCGCAAGAGTTCTTTCGTAGAAACAATGCGTTTCAAAAGCCACGCAATATGAATAACGTAGTAATAGGAACCAAGAAAGGAAAGAAGTTCGAGCAAGATCGAAAGCCTCCAAAATAAGTCGAAAAACTTGACGTAATTTTAAAATAATATAATTAGCATATAGGATTCACTTGTTGTTAGGCAACTGAGATGTTACAGCGGAGAATGTAACTTATGCAATGGCGAGCAATCTCGATGCATCATACGGCCGAGTGTACACCGAAGTTAGCCGAATATCGACGAAAGATTACGAGAGGAAAAGGCTCCGTTGGCTCTTTTGTGCTAGACTCGAAGGACCAAAAAACAAGACAGTCTTTAGATAGACTGTCTTGATTTCTGGTCCTTATTGCTGTGTCCTTATTATGTGCTTAAAATCTTGATAATTTGTATTATTTTTCATACATACCGTTAATATTTTTTTTTTCAATACTTCAGGAAAAATAAACAAAACGTTTTTTCAATATTGAATTTCCGCTATCGCGACATTCCCAGTCGATTGTTTTTTATTTTGTTTTCCTTAAAGTTGACTGTTTAATTTTCTGCGAGACAAAGATGTTGGTTTCGATAAATCTTGCATTGTTCTTTCACGTACTTACTGATTCAGAATTTATTTAACGTTTTATTCAGTTGCTATGGTTGCTAATTCCACGTTAATAGCAAATCGATAAACTCGTCATTGTTATTGCAAAAACTATGCGGGTATAATCGCGGCAATCTCTCTAATTTATTCGATGTATTCAACTTTCGACATTCAGTGTACTCGCGGCCTTAAAATCTTTTTCTTTATATCTCTTTGGTTGGCTACTCGTCTTTTTTTCTATTTCGTAATTCGAGTGGTTGCTGGGTTGCTGCTATTTGATCGTTTCTGTGTCAATTTGTTACAATATCGATTTTGAAGTCTTACCTACATGGTAAGTAAAGGTCGTGGTTACGTCAATTGTAAGGTATTTGGATTGAAAAGTTGTTTAAAGTTCAGTTATTGACTAACTTGTAGTAGGCAATGAGACGATGAACAATGATTTTGTGGAATATTGGATTGAATGAGTAAGTTGTATTGTTCAGATTAACATTGTTAAAGTAAATCTTGCTGTTGTTGAAATCATAGTAATTCATGAAAGGATATTTAAAGTTTTAAAAACTCGTATGGTGCTTTTTCATAGATTTTGTTTCTTCAAACCCAAAGGTTGACTGGTAGAGAATGCCTTGATGCGCTAAGTCCGCCCATGTAAATAAATACCGCGTGTCCTCTTGTCTGCACGTTAGTGGTACTTTTTTTTAAGGAGCACTCCTTCCGCTCTGGGTGGAGTGGAAGGGAGTTTCAGACTTCTACTGACTATAACCCATCCATGTTCTTCCTAATGCCCTTGGCGTTCCAGGGCCGCGGTGACTCTTTCGGACAAATTTCTTTACCCTGGCAGACGTTACAGGTACTGGGGCTACAAAGTGCCACAGTCATCATGATTGAAAGAAATAGTGCTATTCGTGCTGTAAAGCTCCGTCCCCCTCTTAAATCCCCATCATGATGGTGATAAGACGATATAGTACCGATGGCGACAATCTTATAGCCCAATTCTGGAACTCCATTTAGATTTGTGTCGACACGGCGAGGAGGACTTTGAAGCACTGTGGTAATTGATTGAATATTACTATTTTCATTCATCAATGAGCATCACTTGACCCGAACTAAAGGTAGCTAACGGCTTATATTAATTTAATTTTCCTGAAAGCTCGCTTCAATTTATTTCTTATGAATGCTATCTAAATATTGGTCTGCCTTCAGAATATGATAAAGGTAAATACAGAAATACCAATCCCAACTTTTTGCCAACGATGTTGGAGTTGGCTTCCAGTCCGATCGGATGCAGCTGAGTACCAGTATTTTACATAGAGCCTGTCTACTCTGTCAGTTAATACGATATGTCTGGCCTGGTGTCAAATTTTCTGGCTTCTCACTACTGAAGCGAGTGTCAGTTTCTTTTATTTCTTTAAGGAATTCATCAAATGACTTCTTCCGCTCTGGGTGGAGTGGAAGGGCGTGTCAGACTCTTACTGACTTAAACCCATCCGTGTTCCTTCTAAAGCCCTTTGCGTTCCAGGGCCGCGGTGACTCTTTCGAACAAATTCCGCAACTGTGGCAGGCTCTGGCCCTTGCGCGCCCCGTTTCCTATGCTGACATCTCTTTGAGGCGCGCGTGGAACACAACGTGCCATAGTGTCAGACTCTTACTGACTAAAAACCACCCGTGTTCCTCCTAATGTCCTTTGCGTTCCAGGGCCGCGGTGACTCTTTCGAACAAAATCTAGAACCCTTTCAACCCGTTGGCATACAACTGAAAATAAGCATAGAAAATCGAGTCACGTTTTTAAAATAGTTGCTTCTACGTAATGCGGAATAAAGATTAGCGATTCAGGGAATTGTAGGTTTAATTATTCATCTTGTGCAAACCACACGATCGTTAATTGCCTGTTACATAGATCCTTTTTCTCAGCTTAGCGTATTGACGACAATATGATGTTTCATTTTACTGATACGCTCTCGTTTGACTTCTAAATCGATTGAAAGTGATGATGTGGTCAACGATGGAGCCCGCTTGCCTAGAAGTAACCTGTTCACTCTTTACTTAAAGATCCCCAGGTTGTAGCTATCAGGAAACTCAGACTTAGGCACGAAATTCCACCCCTTAGCTTTACGGACAGTCAAAGTATTCCCAAAACGTTTTGTCGCGGATGGATGTGATGTCCACTATGTGGCCATCGGTGGCGTATCGCCGTATGTCTTGTAGTCTGAAGATTTGCCTTTTTTAAGATCAAATTGAGGAGGATTTTAGTAGGTGGTTTTTTGGCAACTGATATGATTAACCATTTGATTGTTCTGAGTCAATGGTTTCCAACCTTTATTTAACCCGGGACCACTTTGATTTATTTTGTGCTAGCAAGGACCAGAAATCATAAACAATTTTTTTTTATAATTTTGCCAATCTAAAAATAATCTACAAAACTTGTAGTATTGATTCTTTGTATTCAAAAGTAAAGAGCATATTGTTATAAAAACACAACATTTCCGATATGAACTTAAAATCAGTTTCGAGTATCGTCAGTAGGTAGAAAGCAGACCATATTTTGTCCCTTGCGGACCACCAGTGGTCCGTGGACTACAGGTTGGGAACCACTGTTCTGAGTAATCCTTCTGAAACTAATACTTACAATGTCAAACTCAGGAATATAAAGACCTCTTGTCTGACAATCCTTTTGTGGTCGACCTATAAATAGGACATTGTTCAGTATTTCGGGACAATAGAACTGCTTGTACTTCGCAGGGTTTTAGTGGCTCCTGTTATTTAGATGTACCTTGGAAAATATGTTGTTTTGTAAGGAGTACCTTGATACTTTCTTCTTAATGTAATGTTCAGGGATATTGTACCTATCAATGTTACATGCGTAGACATCCTGAGGGTATGTAGTCCCCAATTTCGGTTTTAGTGTGTACGACCGTTTTGTATGTAAGCATTCTAATATTACAACGTATAGTTTTGAAGTCTGGCTCGCTACCGACACTAAGTTCTTGTTCGTGAACAAACACTGAGTTGCCATGGTGATACAATCAAAGTTTTAATCTAAAGTAGTTTTTGGTCATTAATTTAGGCCTGTCTGTCTCGTTTGATTACCATTTTGACATACTAGTGTTATCAAAAGCCTTTTTTTTTGAGCGAAAAAATGCCTTATGTATGCCACGCCGTCCGGGGAGACGATGTGGTTATGTGGGGCTTGCACCCACTAAAAACTTGATGGGTGGGCCGCGAGAACTGCTCCGCATGACATTCGCGACCCAGAGTGGCCCACTTCTGTGCTCCCTCTTCTTTACCCGCCTCCGGGCTTCCTCCTCCTTCAGCGATATCCGGGTGCACTGGGATATCACCACAACTCCAGTGATCAAAAGCCTAACCTAACCTTTCAAACCCAATAGATACTGCCCCATTACCGGATTACGGTCAGAAATTAGTCGTTCTGTGAAACTAAATTATTCACTGTGGCCTGAGTGGGAGTTTCAAAACAAACAAAATAACGGAAACCAATTTTCCCATTCGATTTAATATAATTTAAGGGAACGAGTACGTTAATGTTTGCAGCTGTACCCTTTAACACATTACGTGTAACTCCTTAAAGGTGCATTACATTAGCTTGCGTATGCGCATGATGAGATTACTGACACATCGCTTACGTCTCCCATTTACACGGATTCCTTCAACATTTACAATTTAAATTTGAAAATAAACAGATGCTTGAACTCGGAAAGATACTTTGAATCGCCTAATCTACGTAATGAGAGGATGCAATTACCGCTTCTCAGAAATATCAGCATATTTTATAGAAAAAAGACTGTTGTACAAGCCAGGGTTGGTAGCAGGTCTGAATGTGGACACACATACAAGACGACACTTGGTTAAAAGCTGTGTTATCCACCGTCGATAGAACCTTTTTGTCCTGTGACAAAACAGTTTTTCAGTTCCTTTTTTAGGGTTCTGTACCCAAAGGGTAAAACTTGAACTTACTAAGACTTCGCTGTCCGTCTGTCCGTCTGTCACCAGGCTGTATCTCATGAACAGTGATAGTTAGATAGTTGAAATTTTCACAGATGATGTATTTCTGTTGCCGCATGCCACTATAACAACAAATTCTAAAAAACAGAAAAAAAATATTTAAGGGCGCTGCCCTACAACAAACGTGATTTTTTTGCCGTTTTTATAGATAATGGTTCGTGCGCGATTCCGACTCGCACTTGGCCGGTTTTTTATTAACTTTGGTTGTTATAAATTTTTTGTTCTCATACTTAGTTGTGATGTACATGTTCTGTCCTTATCTTTTGTTATTTTATACATCTGAGGGTCTTATTCTACTAATATTTAATCAACGTTCGCATTTGCAACTCAGTCACAATCTATCAAAAATGTATGAAAAATGAATATTTTTTTGTTGAAATGTGAACGTTGCTTGAAAATTAGAAGAATTGGCGCTCTGTTTACCATCACCTCGATTGTCACCTCTAATCTAGTCGGATCTTCTTTCACTCAATACATCTATCGCCTCTTTTCATGTAGCGAAAACTGTTCTACTTAAAAACAACCTTGATTTAGATCAGTGCACAGCTTAAAACAGTACCTACAGTATCATTGATCGGTCACCTCAATAGTTTTAGTTAACTACAAACGATGAAATGACGTCAGTAGGTATAACGTTCACTCATTGCCAACGCAATGACAAAAACTTTAATTCAAATTGTCACCTTCAAAAACCGACATAATGAACAATATGAAGCAACTTTTGTTTGGTAAAAACCATACGACGATCGTGCTTACAATATGAATGATGGGTAAAACTGATTCATTGAAACGTTTAAGTATTGATAAAACGAAGTTACAAAAATATAAAATAAATGTAAATTGTCAACCGGCGTGTGTATATCAGCACATGTATGGATGTAAATGAAGCAAAAGGATTATGTTCGAATAGTAGCAGGTGGCGTTCTATAGTTTCTGCCTACCTCCATGGGAGCAAGGCATGAGTTCATGTGAAGTGTTAACAAATGCATAGAAAGAAAGAAAGAAAAAAAGAAAGAAAATTATTTATTTCGGACTCGCATAAAACAAACAGAAAAGTAAAATAAATTAAAACTAACAGTCATGAACTATAACTAACAAAAACAAGAAAGAACAGCATATAATCAACCTTAGGTTAATTGCAAACATTTGCCTAAAAGTCGTTTATTTTTCATCTTCGTAGTGTGTACGACACAGCTGGACCAAGGTCTTCCCACATCCTTCAACTCTTCCCGTAGTTTTGCTTTTCTTTGGCTAATCTCAACCGCCTCACACCAGAGCATTTGCTGCGTAATGACTTTGCCAATCCATCTTGATGCATTTTACATACCTACATAATGATCGATCGATACTAGTTTCAAGGCGTTAATAGACACACATCCTGAACCCAGACCCAAAACAATTACGTAGTTATGGGCACATTTCAACCTTGTCTTTGACACATTGCGTCTTAGGTAGGTGCAATCATGTGACACATGATGAGGCATTATAAATGTATTAAGCTGATGTTACCGCAGCTTAGCATCGGTGATACATGTGCTAGTTTCGTAACTAGCACGAGTAAAATAAAATTGTTGGCATACATTATGTGTTTACAAATGATACGAGTTTATATGAAAACTGTCAGTGTCTGATATTTTCAACTGCAGAGGCAGTTCTTGACTTTTAAGGAGCTTTGGCATGCGCAAACTGTCAAAAACATCTGATTTGCCTACATTTTGACCAGTTTTTACATCAATGGTCGGTGAGATAATATTGCGAGTTGAATATATTTTTTTAAGTACGACAATTTAAACCAAATCAAAGAAAACAATTTGTTTGACAGCTCTATCATCCAAATAAAGTTTAGCTGGTATTAAGTTCATATACGCATTATCTACAGGAAGCTTAAATAAATAAAAAAAATGTCCATATGATTCCACTCAAAAAACACATTGAAAAAATCAGTCATCCATCAGTCACCTCTATAGCTTGTATCATTCATACTCTAAGACCAATACTCATTCATCTTATGAACTCCAATTTAATGCAAAAAATATGACAATAGACCGTATTTACCTAAGTAAAAAACTATGTTTTATTTTAAATTGAAAACAAGAAGTCTTGTTTTTATTTCAATCTTATTATCTCTATTTTTATCGTCCGTACACGTGGCTGGGTTTCTTTGTATAAAAGAAACGGGAATAGTTAATCATTTGTCTCGTATTCCCACCCACGAAAGGTTTGGTTTGAAGTGTGCCTACAGAAATGATTAACTAACGCGACTTAATTTTCTCGTTGTGTTTTCTCAGCCTTATTGACCATGAACATACCATTCAGTTGGTCACATTTCTTTATACCGCGAGATTATTTGATGACTTATTACTTCGTTTTTGTCTGATATAACTTTGTCGTGATGCATTGCAATGCATCTCGTTCCTTTGTGTAAAAGAAACGGGAATAGTTAATCATTTGTCTCGTATTTCCACCCGCGAAAGGTTTGATTTGAAGTGTATTCAGCCTACAGAAATGATTAAGTAACGCGACTTCAAATGAAGTCGCGTTAGTCACAACCAGAGAATTCTCGTTGTGTTTTCTCAGCCTTAATGACCATGAACATACCATACACTTGGTCACAATTCTTTATACCGCGAGATTTGATGACTTATTACTTCGTTTTTTGTCTGATATTACTTTGTCGTGATGCATTGCAATGTTTTCAATGAATGGCCGGCACGTAAAAGAATAGCACCATCCCATCACTTCCCGTGGGTGTCGTAAGAGGCGACTAACGGACTCACCAGAGAATGGGCAGTAGCATTATCTATACATTGCAATTAGCTACACTTTTTTTTTTAAGTATGTGAAATCATCAAATGACTTCTTCCGCTCTGGGTTGAGCGGAAGGGTGTGTCAGACTCTTACTGACTAAAACCCATCCGTGTTCCTTCTAAAGCCCTTTGCGTTCCAGGGCCGCGGTGACTCTTTCGAACAAATTCCGCAACCCTGGCAGGCAATAGCTACACTGCGATCGACAACCCGCTTGCCAAGCGTGGCGATTATGGCAACCTTTGGGGGAGGTCTAAATCCAGCAGTGGACGTCTTTCGGCTGATATGATGATGATGATGATGCTTTACTCGGGCTAAGAGGCATCAGAGGGCCTATGGCATGTTTTAACATAGGTACTGAAAGCTCCATGCCAACGCCATGAATGGAAGATTTTTTATGTACCTTTCAACATAATTGTTCTTCGTATTAATAATATAATATAATAATATCTTGGGACAACTCACACACGGTCATCTGATCCCAAACTAGGCAGAGCCAATGGCAACCAGACAACTGATAAACATACTTATATATTTCTAAATACATACATATTATAGACAAATTACACCCAGACACAGAACAAATGATCATGCTCATCACACAAAGATTTGTCCTGAGTGGGAATCGAACCCACGACCTCCGGTTTAGCAGTCAGGGTCACTAACCACTCGACCAACAGGCCAGTCAAAACGGATAGGTATATAATAATGGATTCTTGATTCTAAATTCTTTATAGTAAACCCACAGGACATAGTAGGACATAGACAATATTAAAGAATGCAGCTTAACTCAAAGTTGAAATTTCTCCCAGCAAACCTTTTAAGCGATAGAGTGAGATATATTATACATAATAACATATCAACTTGTATATGTCACCGGAAAATTGCAGAGTCCGTAAGATTGTAATAAATCTTTAATAGATTATAATTTCTAGATATATTATGGAAAAATCGTTTTGTTAACAATAAAACCCATCTAAATTCAATACTTTTTATTTTTCCGTGTCTTATTAAGAAAAAACAGTTTACAATTTTACGCGATATTTTACAATCTTACGGCGTTTGCAATTTTGCGGTGACATATTATAAATAAATATAATACTATACTGATATTACGTCAATGTCAAAGGATTGGTTTTAAATTTTCTCTTGATGTCCAGAGAATGGCTTTCGCGTAGGGAAACCAGGAAAGAAAATTATATTTTAAGCCTACTTCTCTATTACTCCCGTATGCTCAAAACTTCTAGTTGTTTAAAAAACTATGGAGGCAAAATTACCTGCCTCCTGATATTCACTGAAGGATAGGCATCTTGTACCCTGACACAATCTACATAAATCGATTCGCTGGAAAAACCTCTACCATTTGATTACTATTTTTAGCTACTATTACGCTGAGTGAACGGTTCGTTGACCTCAGACGTCTCTTCACGTTGCTATCCTTAAATAGCAAGTTAATGGGAATTAAGGCTTTGGGAGGTTCGGCCTCGTATTTGGTGTCATGCTTCTAGTTCAACTAAAAACTTCCGCAGAATATTTGAAGTTACTAAGTGCCTGTTTTACGATGTCCGAATAGCGACTACGTATTGAACTATTTCGATAATGGAACAGAATGTCCATGAAATTATATGCCAACTAAGTTAACGGGAACTTAATGGTAGGTGATGAAACAGGCCCTCAAGGTAGATATGTCACCGGAAAATAGCAAACGCCGTAATATTATAAAATATCGCGTGAAATTGGAAACAAGTTTTTCTTAATAAGATACGGATATATTGGAAACTATTGAATTTGGATGGGATTTATTGTATATAGAACGTTTTGTTCATAATTTATCGAGAAATTGCAATCTAATAAAGATTTATTACAATATTACGAAGTCTGCAATTTTCTGGTGACATAATACATACAATTCGGAATAAAGAATTTAAAGTTAATAATTTGAAATTATTTGTTTGTGTTTGAACTGAAATGGAGCTGGACAGTTGGCATGGCGCGATGATGATAGGTGGAGTAAGGCGGTGACCGAGTGTCGTCTGCGGACTGGTAGAAGAAGTGTGGACCGTCCGGCAGCGAAGTGGGCAGACGACATTGTTGCCATTGCGGGTAGAACCTGGATGAGGCTGGCACAAGAACATGGGGATTGGCACAAGAAAGGAGAGGCCTATGATCAGCAGTGGGCGAGGTTGGGCTGTGGAAGATGAATTTGTCAAATTCTAATTTAGCCTGAAAACCTGACAAAATTCAGTATTAAAGTAGGGATTCTTAACTCCTAGTTCAGGAACCGACCCTTACAATAAATGGGCTCACAATCTGCGTGTAGTGTATCGAAGGCCTTAAGTGTATGTTGTTCCTAACAAATTGAAACAACTGACCCGGTTTTTTTCACCAGAAGAAATATGGCCTCTAATCAAGGAAAGTTCACCAACAAATATCTTTCTTGCAAACAATTAGTCGTAGAAATCGAATCTTACGCAAGGTCATGTGCTAGAGCACTAATGCCTATACTTAATTATTGCTGCTCGGTCACAACTTATTAAGTGCTTCGTAATCCTAACACATCTTAACCGACACACAACCCCCGATCAAAAATCTACTCTGTTCCCGAGTTCGAAGGTAGGTTTTACAATGTAAGATAAGTTGGATGTTGTAACACAAACATTGTGGACAGTGAAGCCTTATTGTAAATGAATCTATGTACGTAAAAATCGATATTGCGTTGGCGGATGTTCGCTCAAGGGCGAAACGTATTAAGTACTCCTCAATCGAGCGGTTTGCATGCCCTATCAACAGCTGAAGTGCGTAGGTTTTCTATCTATGTGATATACATTGCTGGTCAACTTAGGTCTTTTAGGAATAGTGGGCTAAGAAAACGGTAGTGTGTGGAGAATTTTGACTATCGATTTTTCGTCCTCTCATCATGTTTGGTATTTCTATTTCTAGGTATCTTAGTGACTATCGTTAGGATATTTTTGGGTGAAGTTGATTAATGTTTCTGCCCTGGAAAGGAATTCGAGTGAAAGTTATTATTTCACTTATGATGATTATTTTATTATTACTGCTCAGACAAACATGAAGGCATAGGCTATGAATGAATAAATGAATATGAAGTGTTACGAGATTGCAGTAAATTGTAATAACATCAGACTAACATTAACGGTTCATATTTTAGTATTTACTGGGCATTATGACAGAATCTTCATTTCTCCCAATACCCTACTCTTCTAGTCGTAGATGTAATTTATTTATTTATTTATTAATACTTTACGCACACAAATGTACAGAGGCGGACTAAATGCCATAGGCACCTGTCAATCTTTGGGTGATGCAGAGAACGTGGTAGGTGCAATATGGAGAAAAGCGATTGATATTTAATTACATACAAACATTTACGAATAAATTTTATACATATACTGGTGGTCCCGACAAACTTTGTCCTGTCCGAACGTTTGCTTTGTGTCTGACGACTTACCGGCTCCAATTGTGAATCCAAACCATTCTCGAATCCCCTTGAACACCCACAAAAATTTTCATCAACATCGGTCCAGCCGTTTAGGAGGAGTTCAGTGACATACACACGTACACAAGAAATATATATTTATTAAGATACTCAAATTAACAAGATAAATAGGTACAGAAAATACTTAAACAATTAGAACAAATAAGTAATTGGAAAACATTAGCGCTGTGATGATACTACTGCCAACTTCTTGCGAACGTGTTCGCGGTTTAACTTTGAAGATTAATCGGTTGGTGATCATCCTGATTAGCCGGGCTAACGTATGATGGATAAATAGCATACCTGGCGTGTGCCCCACTTTTCATCCTATCCACAACTAGCCAGCGTCATTCCACAGCCTCCAATCCCAATGCCTCCCTCTCCTTCTCCCACATAATACTATACTAAAAACAAAAAATCACACCTGTTTTCTTGATGAGATGTTGTAGGTACCAACCGGTATAGTACACAGCCGGGTACAAATCTAGATTTCAGGCACCATCATCATCATACCAGCCGAAAGACGTCCACTGCTGGGCATAGGCCTCCCCCAAGGCGAGTTGGCGATCGCAGAGTAGCTGTTGCAATGCACAGAGAATGCTGCTACCCATTCTCTGGTGAGTCCCTTAGTCGCCTCTTACGGCAACCACGGGAAGTGATGGGTGCTATTCTTTTACATCCGACACCATACAGAACACCACCTCCAATCCAGACTTCAGGCTGCTACTAAGAAATTTAGGTTACTTCTAGGCAAGCGTGCTCCATCGTCGACCACATCATCGCTGGCCATTAGTTGAGATTTTGCTGAAACGCGAGCCTAAAATTGATATACTTAAAGAAAATGTACTGAAAATGCCCTTTCCAAAGGATTCCAAGTCCTCGATTCTCCACCAAACCAGCTAATTCAATGAAAACCCACAAGCACCATGGACCTTGAGGTATGGCAAGCGAATCCCGGCGTGATTACTATGTGTAGTTAGCTAGCCCGCACGTGGGGACGACCCTTAATGGGATTACGTTTTGTTTTCGTTTGGACATTGTAGGAGCGATGTTTTTGCGCAGTTCTTTGTAGGAATAATTGGGGATGGCGAAGGATGGGATTAAGTTGATTATATGATATGTTAATGCTCGCCGTTCGATACGACCAGGCCCGGCTCGAAGGCGCGTTATGATCCACCTGCGTGTCAAAGAGTTGACGGGGCCAGTTGAGTGTTTAGGGTCGTGGGATTGTTTGAAAAAAGTTCCCGGCCCAGGGGCGCATATTTTTCAGTTAGTAAGAACATGTCTCCTTCCACAGAGCGGGAGGAGTCATTTGATGATTTTCCATCCATCCAGGGGTGTTCACAGTCATCCAGCGCTTCGTGACAATCCTCAGTAAGGAAATGACATTCCTTTAAAAATAGAATTGAATAAAACACATTTTTTTGGCATAACACAAACGGAGCAACAAAAACAAAGTAACAAAAATAATAGTAGGGACAGAATTGAGCTGCCCATACCGAAAACCCTAACCATCTCAGCGTTTGCTGGGCGTCAGACACCCAGCGCTGGTTTTTAGTTGGCATCCCGCTTGTTTCAGCTTGTTGCCTCGCGTTTCTGTCAGTGTTCTACAATCAGCACCTCACATTATATGGCAGTGTATTCTTTGAAAACTGAAAGCAAATATTTTAGATAGTGTTCAGCTTATCTGGAGTTGTTTACTATACGGACCTTGTTGAAACTAGAACAAATTTTCGTGCGTTCAACCGTTTTGTTATGCCTATTATATTGGAGCCAAATGTAGCTCACCATTTAGGACTCATTAATATTCATTTTAATTTTAGGTTTGTTCTGTTTGCGGAATTTGTTCGTAAGAGTCACCGCGGCCCTGGAACGCAAAGGGCATTAGGAGGAACATGGGTGGGTTTTTAGTCAGTAAGAGTCTGACACTCCCTTCCGCTCCACCCAGAGCGGAAAAAGTCATTTGATGATTTCCTATCCTTAAAAAAACAGCTATTCTGTCGCCTGCTGGATAAGTAGGGAAATGAAAATTATGTTTTTGATAGTTGTATCATTTTTGCGAAACTCGACGAGCATCATTAACTCGGCGTTTTTCTGGTGATTTTTGTATCATCGGTACGACAAATATTTCTAATTTCTTATCTTTTTATGTTCCAAAATAAAATAAGGTTGTTAATATTGCTTTAATCACACAAAAAACCACTCTATTTCGTTGAAATGTCTTTATAATCTGCACTTAATCATACCATTTCAATATACATATAAAATGAATACCTGTTGTAGTGTCATCACATGTCCCATCTAACAATACGGTTGACACAAAGGTCAGCCGCTCGTCATGGTGACCTCTAGCTCTACAGAAGAATAATACGACAAAATGCCGACGTTATTAACAATTTATATATTAATCAACTTATTTTATTAGTTTTTCGAACGTCCGTATGAAAAGATGGAACGCTAACAGGGTGTCTGTCTGTCACAGGCAATTTGTTGGATCATAAGATATACCTGTATTCCCTAAAGGGCTGTTTAAGCTCCATTGGGGTGAGCCTATTTCCATTAACTCAGCACAACGCTAGATTTCTGGCTGCAACTGAGCAATTCCAGATGGAATCGTACCTACACAAGGCCTCGTGCTCAGCACTAGTGCTTACGACCACGAGATCAACGAGGCAGTTATTTAGGGTGAATTACGAGTGGTCATAAGTGCAACTATTTAACAGAGGGGTTTATGGGTTCGGTGTCGGAATTGAATAAATTGATATTCATTTACTTTTTCGATGAAGTCCTTAACAGTTTTTTTTTTCCGCCGAAAACAGAAAGTACAAGCAAAACTCGGTTGGACTCGACGTTTTATTTGGATAGGTTGAAACAAAGTTGCGATCCGTAAAATGTGTAACTTTGAATGTAACCGATGGTTTAGCAAATGGCAGCCTTTACAGCTTTTTAACACGTTCCCTACGTAGAGTAACATTTTAAAATGGTAAGACGTACAGACAAGCGTTCAACAGAGTTGTGAAAAACGTATAGACAGGAAATATGAAGTCCACCTTTGTGCCTGTGTGTTAAAAAATGGTATAAAAAAACCTATTTTCAATTTTGGAAGGGGAAGAACTCACAGGGCATCGAAAAAAATGCTGGGGCGGCTGCTGCCGGTGCAGAAAATCTCAAACGGCGCAAATACAAGAACCTTATTGGGAATTATGTATTTGAGCCGTTTGGGGTTGAAACACTAGGGCCATAGGGTCCGAGAGCTCATCGAGTTTTTCGTGAAATCAGCAAACGGTTAGTCAACTCTTCACGTGATCAGAGGGCTGGCATTTTCTTTGGCCAACAAATCAATATTGCCAGTCAACGTGGCAATGCGGCCAGTGTACTGGGCACTTTTCCCGTTGACAGCGATATGGACAAATTTTTCGATGCCCTGTGAGTTCGTCCCCTCCACTTTTTACTCCGCTTGTATATTTTCTACTAGCTTGTATATAGTATCTATAAGTTTTATGTATTTGTAAATATTGCCTGAAAGTTACACACTAAACAAATAATAAAAAAAAATTGGAAGCCTTTTCTTCCTCAATTCGAACAACCACGTATGCCCCGTCTACATAGCTCCTAAAGTAAAATCGTATTAACGTTCCAATTTCACACAAAGCTTATAGAACCTTTGTCAACAATACAGCACACGATTATTTCGCAAAGAGCCTTCCAATTATCATCCCGTTGCGGTCCCCGATAACTGTGATCATTTCGAACCTCCTTTGTGTCGCATAACAACCAACCTTTTATTATATTTCCATTGAAAAATAAAACCAAGACTGGTTCGCTGAAAACTGAATCGTGTTTTGTGAGAGGTAAGGATGGTTTTCAGTTGTTTAGTGTAAAGGATTTAACGCTTATTGAAATTAGGCATTGATATGTGCAGTGTTAAAGGATAGTGTGAATCACGACGTTTGCATTGTATTGGACAGTTCGTGATCGAATAATATTGTGAACGTTTCGATTTGTGTGAGGAAACATAGGGGCAGGATGGATAGGCACAAACGCTGCCTTTAGAAGGTGGCAAAGCATCACGATATTGTACTTGATGAAAGTAGGTTGCAGCCATGCGCGTGCAGTAGGCTTTAGTAAGGGTAGGCCAGCCCATAAATGATGCCAAAAAAAGAAGAAATCTTACCACATTATTCAGGGTTGAAATCACGATACTGACGTTGCGAATTTTCGTCGAAAAATTTTTTAAATTTATTAAAGGCAGGAACATGGCTCGACCTACACGCGAGCAGATTTTGTTGATAGTGAGCAAAAATATTGCTTAGTTTGCAAAGAAAATGTTGTGAAACCTCGTAACGTAGATATAATATTTGAAGTATAAGTATGTGACAGTAATGATTAAAGTCAGGACGAGACTGACAAAGACAAGCACAGAAACACGCGCAAAAAGACTCCTACTTAAACCTTCATAGACCCTAGGCAAGTGACATTCTGTTAGCAGTAGCGATTGTCAAAACGAAAACAAAATATATGGAATTCTTTTCTCTTACTTTCTTTCTTTTAAAACAAACCATGACAAAATGTCATGTGATCAAACCCTTACATCTTGGCATTTCGACAATTATTGCATTCACAAATGGAATGTTACTTTGTCTAGACTCTAGCGCTTCTGGTCGATGCTATGCAGAAGATTATAATAATATAATGGCTGTCAAATCGATGATGTCATGTAAAAACTAGACAATCTTCCATAAAGGTCCGAAGCTACAAAATGGAACAAAACAAACCCAAATAAGCTAAACAATTAAAAACACATGACTGACGTCACTTAACACTCTTACCTACCTCAATGCAAATCAAATTGATACAAAAATATAACAGAGTAACTATGTAACTGAATGGTGTGCCAACGCGCTTGGCCTAAGTCCAGATCTTCCAATCTCTGCCGTGTTGCGAAGTAGTACGGGGAGGTTAGGTAGCTAGCAATTGATACGTAAGGGAAAGGTACGCCGAAGAATATTAGTAACCGTTCGTTGGGAGTTAAATTATGCTGTCTCGTTGCGAAGTTAACAAGTTCTGTTATAGGCAGTTATGTTGTCTTTATTAAGTAAAACCCTAAAAACGCTTTTGTTAAAACAAAGCTGTTTATTAATTTATTTTATTACTCATGTACACACAGAAATATAGCAATAAATAACATTATTATTATGAGTACAAAGGAACTGCTTATTTCTAACGAAATTTCTTTCAGCAGACCTGCGAAAGGAGAAATAAAAATAAATTTAGACAATAGTGTGTAAGAACAAGAGAAGAAGAGTATGTGAAGCCTTAAAGTAAAGAATCAAATAAAATACGAAAACGAATTAATATGCTGTTATTTTTACTTATAAAATCGCTTATCCTGACTGAATAGCTATCAACGCGCAGCCAAAATTAATAAGACTAAAAAGCTGAACTTTGTACTGTAGGTTTATTCTAAAACTTAAGCATCCGCAAACGAAGGCTTTCGACTTTAAGGGGGAAAATGGGAGAGGGAACTTTACATGACAGTCCTTGTTCTGTGAAGCCAACATCTACGTGGATGATGTTGGGGGCATCAGCTAGTACTATATAGTCGACGACTCACGATCACTGCCGATTATCGTCAACAATGAAATAATAATGTTCATAATCATCATCCCTAGGCATGTAGCGGCATCAATGCCACCAGATGAAAAACGATGAAGCGAAATTTGTACGGCAACAAAAAGAACCGCAACGCCATCTGCGACGAACTAACATCGAAATCCTGCATCGCGCAAGCAAAGTTCGCCGTGCGATTCGAACATATACAACAGTCCGAATATCAACTGTCGGGCAGTTGCCCACCAGACACAATAACCGTCTGGTAGGAGGATCCTCCCATTTTTCAGTGAAGGTATGCGGGACTTTACTCTCTGTTCCGCATACCTCCATAGTCTCACAAAATTAACCTTATTCTTACTTACACTTAGTTCTTTCCTGTTTTCGCCTTGCCCGTTCGTTAGGGGCTTCCCGAAAACCCTAATGTCATCGACCCATATTACAATCTGCGGTTCTTTTCCTTTTTAGTAATGTTTCTTATTAATAATGTCTTCTTTCGTCTCTGTTGTAAGGTCATTTTATACATCTTGCAGACATATCCTTGTAGTGAAAAGACTTCCAGGATTAAATTGCAGTTGAACAACCCTATAGGGAAATAGTCGTTGGTATTTACATAGTCTGTGAATGGACTAGTAACCGCAGAAGTTTATTGTTAAGATGAACAGAGAATGAAACATATTGTGTTCATCTTTGAATACAATATCTCAGTTGCCCCTGAACGTTTAAGAAAAGAGAGGATCATTTTTTCTTGATCTTGTATATTCCTTTGCTCTTTATCTCTTGCTTCTATTCATCTATCGGGATTTGGTTTCTGCACTTAATCCTTATGGTGGACCTTTGGGTGTGGGCCATGGTGGCAGTCACTTCAACCAGCTCACCACCCTCCAGAAGCAGATTAGGTCTCCCAGTTGGTTCAGGTTGTCTGTAGAGGAACTCGGTGACCCAAGGGTTTGTGCCCGTATTTAACCCCTGCTGGTTTTCTTACTAGGATTGATTTGACCTTCCGTGAATATCCTTTATTATGTTCATATATCTCATTCTATATAATTCAATAAATGCATTATTAATATCTGTGTGACAATAAATAATACGTATATGCAAAACGGCTAGCCCAAAAATAGTACGTTTTAAATATATGAACAACCTTGACATTTGGCTAACGACGCCATTTCGATTGCGGATATTTTTAAGTGTTATTATTATTTTTTTATTTGCCATCTGCGTTACAATTGCTTGTTTAAGCTTTGTTCCATTTAAGTCAAGTAGAAACATTGTTTTAAATAATTAAACGTTCTCTTTCTCTTTTGAAATTGCTTTTGTAAAGACCTGAGTTTAAATGGAAGGAGATTTTTCAGTATCTTCGATGCTGTAAATAGGCTTTCAATCCTGGACTGGAGAAAAACTGTAGGAAGATATATTTCGTCAAATTTAGTATTAAGGCCAAAGGTTGACACCGTTGCCCGTAGGACAGAATTAACATTTTCATCGCAAAGTGACAAATTTTCACGAATGATTTAGCACTGTTAAAATCTTATTACCATTCGCTCCTAACATTCCACTGCAAAGGTCAAAGAGCGGATACCTCCCCGATTACCAATCAATATCCAACTTTCAATGAAGTAATATCCCAAAATTGTTTGCATTTCCACCTGGTATGCTCAACATAAAAGTCCCTCTATAAAATAAATAAACCTCCCACGCATATTGGCCTTCATACTTATGAAATACATACATATTATGAGCATATATGTAAACAAGTATTATACGTAATACTTATACAATTTTCCGGGTCATCAAACCCTGGTACAAAAAATAAAAGGATATGCAACAAGTTGTGCTCGTGAGCCTAAGTACCGATACCTGATCGGTTTTGTTTCGGTTTATTTTTATGCTCAGAATAACTTGTTGAGTAATGCGAGTAATGTGCTGGAGGGACAGTGAGCTTACGTTTTGTAGGATATTCAGTACAAAGATTTATTGGCGGTTAGTTTTTGATTGATTAGCAGGACTAAAGGAAGACATAGAGATATCGCGGAATGCGACAGACAAGGCGGGCATTCAAGTATGTTTTTTTAATTTGATTTGTAGGATTTCTTTGTCTCATTATTAAGGGTTCCGTACCTGAAGGGTAACCAACGGAACCCAATTACTCAGTCTCCGCTGTCCGTCCGTCCGTCCTAAGTTATATTACAGGAGCTCGAGATCATAGTCAGACTATATTGTTCCCATTGCTTGGATAGAAACCCACTCCCTCTGTAACAAGAAATGGACCATCATCAAAGTGGAAATTCATTATCAGGGAAGATCGAGATAACCGCATCGATAGTTTACCCGTTACCTTCCTATCATCTCCTTTATCAACCTGTCATCCGCTATTTCCTATAAACCTATCTTAAATTATGCTTTTACCATCGATCCTGTTCCAATCGTGTCCAGCGTAAGCTCGATTATCTTTCACAAATCGATATATCTCTTTGTCATGTTCAGACTTGTCGCTATCTTGTTCAGCTTTAGTAATATTACCAGAAATATGTTATTCAAATTGAACATTGACTAATTTATTAGTCATAAAAGCATTTTTATGATCCCAGTTCTGCTATCGAAAACATCAATAATTTGGTTTCAGTCAAATGTTATCTAATGATAATGCGTTATCTGGCGTAGACTGGAAAATGAGCACCTGAAATTTGGTCTAGTTTATTTGGAACACCAAACCTAAAGTGGACCATACGATATCCAAGATATCCAAATTGGTCTGCAAACTATTACAGACCAATTTTAGAAATGTATAAGTAACATTGACAGACAAATTCAAATATATTTTCATTGTCTTCTTCAATTCTGTCACTTCTGAAGCTAGGCACGTACATTGAGTGGAATCCTGGATTTAATAGACTAAAATTTACAACGTAGTATCCTTCCTTCTTTCTATACACCTCTATATTACTAGCTTCCCGTTGTTCCTGTTCCCGATGGAATTTCGGGAAATCCTCTCTTAGTGCTCCCCTACACTCCCCAAGAAACCTACATGGCAAATTTCAGCATTTTACGACTTTTGTTTCGGCTGTGCATTGTTTGTCAGTCAATTATTTTTTTAATGAGTGTCCTCTCGCAGTTCAACTTAAAGGTTGTCGACTGCTTAACCGGACTTGCCTGAGGCGGCTTTAATACAAATATTAACAACGCCTCCAGCCAGGGCTTATTAAAAACTCACAAACTAAGCGACAACACGCTAGGGATACCCCCGGTGGGGTACAGGCCTCGGCTTAGGGGATCGCTGGGGGAAGGACAGCTAGGGACGGACTGGAACTAGAATTATTATTTAGGGGCGAGTTTAAGACTACAGGTTCAGCGGCGCGGGCTGGCTCGAGCGATGGTCGGGGCGGACATTGACGGGGAGGTCGCGACGGGCATTGGCGGCGAGGGCGGAATGACTGCGGTCTTGATTTGCACAGTGCTTGTCTCTAGACGGCTTTCTTGGATGAGTTATTAACGGAAGAGTTTTATATAAATATATTGATGATTGATCATAGGCTGAATTAGAAATGGTTTGACATGCGCTACTGAAATAGCATGTAGCCAACTCCCACACATTTTGGACATACAACACTTATCATCGCTGATTTTCTTCATAACGTGTTAACGGTTCATAAAATTATTCTGTTTGGCCTGGTCACGTTTATTACTTCGTTGGAGGCGTTGTTTAAATCATCTAGGATATAGAAGAATAAACATTTGAGTGACTCTAGCAAATATAACATAGTCTGAACCGCACCACTCATGTAGCGGGTATCGCTGATGGAATGTTGTTTAGGTAGCCTCAGGACTGCATAACAACCATAACAGGATAAAGGCTGATTTTTTTTTCCATTGTTCGACCCACAGTACAATATACGCACGTTGCACTTGACGAAGGACGCTCTCGTCAATCATCGTAATGACAGTGTTGCAGGCGGCCATGTTGGACCGGACGTGACGTCAGAAGGACGTAGTGTTGTGCTGTGTTGGTATCGCTGCTGTAAGTGTAGCTGTTATTGTGGTTGAAATTTGCAGACGAGAGGGTTACAAGGCTGCTTGCGTTTGTGTGTGAAAGGGTGGAAGCACGATGCAAATATTTAGTGCAAAGATGGTATGGATGGAAGAAGGAAATAAGAAGAAATGTGGAGAGGACCAAAATAAGTTAAAAAAGGAAAGAGGATGATGGATTTTATTCAAAGTTAACCCCTACTTAAGTAGTTGAGAAGACTCCTGCAAAATTGCGACTAGGTTGCATTGACCAATATAAACCTTTCACCCTTTTTATTGGACCTTGAGCTCAGCTCGTAAGTAGTGTCTGTATAGTTGAACCTTGGAACCATACGATTGGCAGACATGTTTGGTGTTTTTGTGACCGGCAGCAAGCCTACTAATGTGTGAAGTGGAATGATAAAAAACTTATCTTATTAATTAGTATTTTTTCGGAAGTAATTAGTATTATTATGGGAAGTGGTGTTGATGAGAGACCTTGAAATGTCACGTGGAGTAGACAAAAACGTGGTGATTTGACATGGATTTGGCGCCTATACGGCGTTAATTTATCTGTTAGTAAGATTAAATTGACGGACTAGGTGCAGAGTTCCATATTTTAGATTGTGTAGTATATGAACTTGAGAGTTCGTGGCTAAATAATAATTTTCGCAGGTTAAGCAATGCTTACTGAGGTCGGTCAGTGGATGGGTAACCATCACTTATCTACCGAGACTCCTCCGTGCCTCAGAAAGCACGTTAAGCTGTTGGTCTTGGCTGCCTCCTGTAGGCTTGTTTAAAATGCAAAGAAGAGAGAGAGAAGGCCGTTGGCCTTTTCAAAAGTACCTATGAAGTTATTTGAAATTTCTCAGGATTCCGGTTCAAAGACCCACAAGTCTACTACCTGTATTAAACTTAGTTGCGATGTGAAGCGTAACAATAAGGATATCAATTCAGTAACGTCTTCTAACAAATACCTGATCGAATCAAATTCGACCGAAGACGGATACATTAAAGCTCCATGTCTCTTTCCCGACTATGTTTGGGTCGAATTCCAGTCTAAGGGAATGCAGCTGAGCACCAGTATTTTACATGGAGAGTGTGCCTATCCGTCCTTCTCAATCCAGTAACTGGATAACGCGATACCCCTTGGCAAGGAATGTCTTAAATTTTCTGGTGACTGACAGTCAAAGATCTTCAAATGACAGTTGGCACCAACAGTTTAACAGCCATTGTCAACTATACATGACAAGCAAGCACGTGCCCTGTACTACAAACGTCACAAATATATGACAAAAAGTACGGCAAATTTGTGCCTTGGCCCCGGGGCCGTCCGATGCGTTTATGCTCTATCGTTCAAAAGATTAACATGCTTCCCGAGGCATGGAGGAGTCTCGGTATGTGATGGAAGAACATACATCCAAGGACTGGCCTCGACAAACGTTGTTTAACCTTGAAGATCGCCTCGCTCGGTTATTTTTTTAGCCACAAGCTACTTAATACAGTTACTAAAATACTGGAGCAAAAACGTCACTGACCTTATAATTATGTATTTGAAGATGTAAACAGGAAAATTATTAATTAAAACGTTTGGCGTTATGTAATAAATGTCTGTTTTTACTTTTTGTTTGTGTGTTACTTGTTTTTATTTATATATGGTTTTGTTTTGTGCGAGTGCCTGTTGATGCACGTTTGTTTATATGTTACATTAAGGCCTGTTTTTTGACTTCATAAGGATCTGTTGATGGTTTTAGTATTTTTTTAATGATGGGAATTCATCAAATGACTCCTTCCGCTCTGGGCGGAGCGGAAGGGCGTGTCAGAATCTTACTGACTAAAATCCATCCGTGTACCTTCTAAAGCCCTTTGCGTTCCAGGGCCGCGGTGACTCTTTCACATATTCCGCAACCCTGGCAGGATTGTTTTAGTACCTACACACTATTTTTGTGTTCGTAAAGATTGTCACAAGTTCCGTTATGTGTATCCCGCTAAGGAATCTTCCCTTACAAATCAGCTAGACAGACTTAGCCCAGAGCATTCCTGTGGGACATGTGTACCGGGCTTTGCTACTATAACTTTGTCTTATGCCTACTTACGGCGTTCTTAATAATGTCGTTTAATTCTGGAACGTTATGTTTGGAAGGCAAACAAACAAGGCCTTTCAAGCATGACGTTTCAGCTCTGTTTGTAGCTAATTTGACAGTTGGTCAAAGGTAGATACGTTATTGAAACCGGCCGTTAGTGTGTGACCATAGCAAATATATGACTACAGATATTCAAACATAGTAGCAAGGTCCGAAATATATAGCCCGCGGGAAAGTCAAGTGAAGTCCTCTCGCTTTAGTCCTTAGTATTTCGATGTCATTAATTCAGTACGGTCGACTTCATGCTCTTCATGTTTTCTTGCCCTTTTTTTTATTTGATTTAATATGGGTTTGCTCTTGACTCTAGTCTAGGTCATAGATGACGGAGACAAAGTCGACGATGGAGCGAGCTTACCCAGAAGAAGCCTGTTCACTCTAATTTTGACCTCTAAATAAAGATAAAGGGTTATTATCCCAGCTTTTGGCTTTTATTTTTGACACAATTTGTAGCTACTTAAGGGTAGTATGAGAGTTAATCTGTATTTACTTGCATCCGCAATCACCAAAAAAGTCATCTTATTTATCTGAGACCTTTTTTTTTGTTTTTTTTTTTTAAAGACTCACCGCGGCTTTAGAACGCAAAGGGCATTAGGAGGAACACGGATGGGGTTTAGTCAGTAAGAATCTGACACTCCATTCCGCTCCGCCCAGAGAGGAAGGAGTCATTTCATGATTTCCCATCCTTAAAAAAATGTAGGTACTACAGGCACCTCTGCCTCACCCTTTTTGGAATAAAGTGATCTCGCTCATTCACAAATTTAAGAAAGCAACGCGATCATATATCTTTACAGTCATGGATAACCTGAAAAACTCATAAAATTCTTTTCTCGCGTCTGAATATTGCATTCATGAATTCAATATGATTTCAATATTGTTGATGATATTTTAAAACGGCTTCAGAATGCAGGGATAACTTCTGTATCGCGTTTTCCGCTTGAAAAATGTGAAGGATTTTCATATTGGAGACATATTTTCTGTAAGTGAATTTATATTTTGGTGGATTGAACTGGATATCTTTAACATCAAACTCGCAAAATAGCTCGTTGTTAATCTTCGTATTCTTCATAAAAATACATCGGAGGCATATAAAGGAGAATTGCCTGTCAAGTGTAGTGTTGAAAAGGGCATTTGGGTATCCAGTAAAAGTGGTTAGTGTTGTTGCCCATTTACTCTGAGATAACACTTTCATTTTCACCTCATACACTAAAATGTACTGTGTTAGGATCTTATATATATCAAAATCATTTATGGGCATGTGAGTCATTGAAGTAACAATTTAAAAGACTACATTTAGACAGCTTCATATTTTTGTTTGACCAACCTATAGACAATTGAGGAGTACGACTAAATGGTCTATCATCAATATACATAAAACTCATGCGTTACGGAGCGACTGAGTGATTGAGTGACTGAATGACTGAGTGATTGACAGACAACGCACAGCCGAAACTATTGGTCGTAGAAAGCTGAAATTTGGCATGTTTTGAGGAGCACTAAGAGGATTTCCCAAAATTCCTACGGGATTGGTAAAAACGGGATATACGCGTACAAAGTCGTGAGCAAAAGCTAGTTTGAAATAAATGTTTTAATAAAACATCTATACCACAGCTTCAATGACTATATAATAATATTTTTTTAGTTTAAAAATGTTTATAACATGAATTCTATGTTATTGGCTTGCTGTACGCTTTGGTGCAAACTGTAAGTATAGTAAGCAATTATTACGAAATCATCACACTTCACACTAATATTATAAAGGCGAAAGTTTGTGAGTGTGTGTGTGTTTGTTACTTCTTCACGCGCAAACGGCTGGACCGATTTAGACGAAATTTGGTATAGAGATTGTTTGATTCCCGGGAAAGGACATAGGATAGTTTTTATTCCGGGAGTATGTTCCCTTGGGATAATTTTCGACATTAACGCGGGCGGAGCAGCGGGCGGTAGCTAGTAAATAAATAAATAATAATCTAGAGGGTCCCCCAAATATAGTGCAATTTATTAAGTGCATTTAGAACACAAACCATACTTTCTACAGTGCACCCAGCAGATCAGACACACTTATCTGTTCATAGAGGTGCAACATTACCCAAGCGGTTACAAAACGTACCTGACACGTGTGAGCGATGGCCTCTCAGCGGCGGTAGTAAAGTGGGTTGGGAAAGTACGCTCCTTTACACAGGTTATATGTTCTTGTCTAAGGACACACGGTATGAAGCTGGGAAATGAATGGATGCTTCTTGCGGTGGTGATTAGATTAAGTTTTGTTAGTAATTGCTTGGGGAATATTGATTTGGTTTT
This sequence comes from Mamestra configurata, assembly GCA_002192655.3. Lineage (NCBI taxonomy): Eukaryota > Metazoa > Arthropoda > Insecta > Lepidoptera > Noctuidae > Mamestra > Mamestra configurata. Next base: position 383,685 of record NDFZ01005306.1, read on the forward strand.
TATTGGTGTTGTTATGAAACGCAGTCAGTGTTTTTTGGGGTGCATAAAAAGTTTAGTTCAGTGCCACAATCCGGAATGTTAGGTCTGCTACCACCTTGAATGAGGGTTTACATACGATAAAAAGTCTTTAAAAAGTGAGGGGATGTTTTCATAAAAAATATCGTTGATTAAAAATTAAAGCTATGAGTGCGTAAGCCACCATAGATGAACTAATTCTGGACATTTTTTTTGCATCATCATCAAAGCATCCTTTGCACACATATAGGATTCGTTGCAAAAATATGTCTTCCGTTTCATAATCTTCAATTATTCATAATTACCACCCAGCCTGACATTGCCCGCTGCTGGGCTTAGGCCTGCCTTTTTTTGTGCTCATCTCCAGGCTCCTGTGCCACCCTCATTCAGGTTCTAAAAACAATGTCGTCTAATATATCTGCTACAATGAATTCAATCATTAACAAGGAAATAATAGACGACAATGATATTACCATAACATTAGGCACACGACGGAAATTTAGTTCGGCAAGTTGATATCGATCTCGACAGCGCTCGATATCGAAAGTAATAGTAAATATAACGAGTGGCAGCGCTGCGCACGAAATGTACGTCCACTCTGAGTTATTGTCAAGCTGCACTGGTTAGGGCTGGCTGGTGAGAGGTTTAGGGATTAGGAACAAAAACTTCACTTTTCTTGAATGCATTCACGTATGAGCTGTCAATCCATATAATCAAGATGGAATGACAGCTCCCTTCGTGATCACGTGACATCTTGATTATATCGATTGACAGCTCACCTCGTGATCACTTCACCGAAGCCTTCACTTCGACATGTTTACAGAATCGACCGGCTGATGTTGAGGGTGAGCGCATTCCAAAAGAACCTGGACAAAGAAGAGGAGTGGATAAACTAAGATCGGTGTGACATCGAAGAAGACGATTGTTGGTGGATTTTTTTCCGTTCCAGGGTATCGTTCTCCCTATCTACAGCCTTCTACTATTCCCGGTGTTTCATGTTCTTCAAACAAACTCTTGCAAATTTCAAATTCTTCATTATTTTTGTAATTTTTTTTTTGTCTTCATATATCCACATTTCACGGGCCATTGCCACCTTAACAAACATCTCTTTAACATAGGCGCCACGGACAGCCCACTCTGCAGGGGCTGCCTTGACGCCTAAGAATCAGCCGCCCTCGTCATCCTGGAATGCGAGGCTGTGGCTACCTAACGTGAACAAATTCTCGGAACGCTGAGGTCGCTCCGCGAAGCCTGTGAAGCTCCCAGGAACTTCTGTGCTTCTGGTTGGAGCTAGGCTGGCTAACCTAGCCAGGACACCTACGCACAACGGACCGAATGGGAGTCTAAGTGCGGAAAACGGAGTCCCTACTATACTCTTCTCTATATCCACATTTCATGTTCTTACTCCTCCGCTGTTGCTTTCTGAATAATTCCATTGCTGGAGCCGAGATAGTTGAATGGTTCCTCGAGCTTCTTTTCCGCAGCAGTTTTCTCGTCGTCGCCACTTTTGATTCTGGCTTTTGAAAGTTGTTTTGGTATGGTGCAGTAGTGCGGGTGTTACAGTGTTGGCAATGTCTGAAAAAACCTTGAATAACCTTACTCAATTGTCCCTATATCCCGCCAATCAACCTGTCTTCCATTGAAACGCTTGCGTGTGAAAATAATTCGATACCCGTGTGTAATTGAATTGTTACAAACATATTGAAAAACCAACGCAATTTCGACGAGAGCGGACGAAAACATGGATGAGTTTTCAATGATATTTTCCTGGTGGGAATTTTGTTTGTTATAATTTTTTGCTGCAGCCTACGCAGCCAAAAGGTCAATTACAAAAGTGGTGAATGCGGAGAAAATACATTGGGAGATACAAATAGATTGTTGGGTGGATTTTTGTTCGATAAAAGTTTGTTATTGTGGGTTATCTTTTCAATTAATATGTTATCTATGTAGGGTAAAAGGGTTTTTTGCTAACTGATAATTTAATGTGTGCTATTTTGTATGTGGTTTGGATTTTGACTCGTGGAAAAATTATAATGACATTTGCTTACATACCTACTGTTTTTTTAACTCTAGTAGTCTTCTAATAGGTATCACAGACAGGTGATTGCGCCACTTCTTCCCAGCAGTAACAATAGATGTCATGATGTGACCCAAAGGGTAAAAACGGGACCCTATTACTAAGACTCCACTGTCCGTCTGTCATCAGGCTGTATCTCATGAACCATGATAGCTAGACAGTTGAAATGTTCACAGATGATGTATTTCTGTAGCCGCCATAAAAACAAATAATAAAAATTTAACAAAGTTCAAAATTAAAGCGGGCTCTCATAGAAGATACGTGTTTTTTTTTTGGTTTATGGTACGGAACCCTTCGTGTGAGAGTCCGACTCACACTTGGCCGGTTTATTTTTTAAATAACAAAATTTTTTAATTATATTTTTACGTTAAAAATGCTGATTCTAAGCCAAATTTGAATGGATCATTAATTTTGATTGTGACGAAAGTTTATTTATTCAGGACAAAGTTTCCTCAGAATCAATATGGATAGAGATATTTCATACCTATAAAAGCATATTATTTACATAAATCAACTTAAAAACGACCTGAAACTTACCCGAAGTTATAAATAGATTTCTAAATCTGTAGCAATTCTATGAAAGTGTGGGTTACAATTTCGGAGGCGTTTGCATTTTCTTTGTGGCCCGTCACACCTAGATATATAGTTTAGTTATGTCGCGCGAGCTGAGAAGCTGCTCAGCATTTTAAATATGGCTTGCAGATTTTGATAAGTATCGTGGAAAAATAAAATTGAGTTTTTTTAGCTTCAAAGTTTCAAGTTTTTCTGTATGTGTGTGACTTGCGTTTTTAGAAATTTTCTATGACATACATTTTGTAAAAATATTATGACTTGCAATTTACAGTTTAATTTTTCGATTTGTGTCAGAAAGTTGACGTACACGTACACACCTAGGTATTTATTTGAAAGACCACTCAAGCTTGTCATACTGAGCTTTATGTATATTTCTTGCATCACTTTTTTCATCATATTGCATCATGCGTATATTTTCCTAAAAACTTCGGTATCTGTAGTAGTAATAAAGGCAAGCCAGTGCAACCCTAGCCGGGTGTTAGCTAAGCCGATCGCCTTTCACGGAACTGCTCACAAGGCCGCGCGTCGCGTGCCCGCCGCCCGCTCTCCCCGCTGCGCCGGCGCAGGCTCGTTGACTTGACACTTTATTGTTGTTGTTTCGGCTTTTTGTTTGTTCTAATATCAACTCAGCCTATCGTGGTCGACTGCTGGATGAACACCAATTCCAAACTGCGTTAGAACACCCTGTCCTCTGCTTTACTCGTCAATCTTTTGTTTGTTAGCGTCTATTGTGAATAACCACAAATTGTGCATGAGGTGTTAACCTTTAATTAATTGTTGCACTTGTAAAATAATATAGAATGTAACTGTGATGTGATGTGTAAACAATTGTTGGTTAACCAAATAAATAAATAAATTGGTGTTGCATGGGCATTTTTATTCGTTTATCCCACTTGTAGGCCACAGTCACCCTTTTCCATGGTATCTTGTGCCATTGTGGGCTAGTACTTCCAGTGTTAGTGAGTTAGTTCCTCCGTCTTCGTCTTAGTCTGCCGCGGTGTTACCTAAATCAGCAGTTCTTTTGGCTTAGCTGACACGAGGCAGGGATTTTACTGGGTGACAATATCTGATTAGGGGTTAATTTATCATTTTCGGGTAAGTTTCCGTATTAGCTGATAACTTGAAATAAAAGATGGTTTATAAAATATTTTTAATGTTTTGGAGACTTCTTTTGCCACTTGGACACAGGCTAACATTAGTTTTTTCGTGTTTGTTCCACAAATAAAGGTTTGTATTGATCCAGTTTCAAAATAAACCTTGAGCCTTAAAAAATACCTTTCCTCTGCAGTTATTTTGTTCAATGCAACATTATTTTCCAAACTCGATGCTGTCACCCTGGAATTGAAATGAGATTACCAAGGGGTCACTACTAAATAATTAAAAAAAATGTTTTACATTTACTTACCTGACAACCGCAACCAAGATAAAAAAAAACAAAACGATTATTTTAACTGCGACGTAAACCACAGTCATTCGACCACACATAATATGAAGAGAAAACATCACATGTCATAATAATATACAGAAGTGCTATGTGTATTTTAAAAATAATTTTCATTGAAACTTTTTTCAGTACTGTCAACTGCAAATCAGAATAGTACAAAAAAAAAATCGAAAACTAGGCTTATTGTTGTGAACCGTCATGTTTTTTAGTATACTGGTTGACAGATAAGCTTACTCGATGTTAAATGGAATCGGCAGCCTAGGGACATAGGCAAAAATATACACCGTAGTGGTGCCACTTCTTCTTCCCAGCTAAAACGCTAGGAATTTGTGACCGGGCGGGCGTTTTGGTGGGCTGCCATTTGTAAAAAAAAATATTTTGAACAGTAACAAATTGGTCTTTATCCCTGTAGCTTAAACATCTATAAAGATAGGTTTTAGACACAGTAATCTTGCTCGATCCTAGTAATCGTGTTCAATCCCAGTAATCGTGCCGCACGCTGGATTTCCCATCTCTTCTCGAAAGTCAAAATCTCACCATAGACATGCAGTTGTCAGTACATCGACGGCATCAAGTGCGCAGGTGACGGGGCTATTACCGTGTTCACAACCGTGACATTGTCAAGGTCGCGCGGCGATGCGACACTCGATATATTTCGTATAATCGACCACTGTTTATGTAATTGGAGTCGACATTGTCGGATGCGGTTCGCGATTGCTACTTTCACAGGTGATTATTATTTTTTTGATTGACTGTTTGGTATTTTTGGTATTATTGTTATCTGATGATTTATTTCTTTTTTTAGTTGCATGATCTATGTTTGTTTATCGCTGGATTCAGTAGTATGTAAACCTTTACCACCACTCGCGTATGACTACATTTACACTAATTACCATCAAGCGATGACGTGATGGTAAATGATATATTTTTTTTGAAAATACAAATTACAAATAATTTTTTTAAACGTCAATATACAACCTGTTACAGAATAAACGCAATACCTCTTACAGGGTCACTGTACTCATCATTATGAACAACTTTCACTATGGACTAACATTGGTGATAAAAAAATCGACTGCCCCATACATTTCTGTGCGCATAACTCGACAAAATGTACTGAACAGCTGATTTTTTTTTCGTGATTTTGCGGTTGACCCCTTAAGAGGTATTGCGTTTATCCTGTTACATGTTGTATTTATTTTAGGCCGGTGTAACTTGCTGAGTACCCTGTGATGTGATCGACGATAGATCGCGCTTACCTACAAATTACCTATTGAATAGACCCCAGCTTAAACCTGCCAGGAAACGCAGTAACCTTTCAGGTTAAAATGACCTTGATAGCTTATTAATCGGTTTTTCTTTTTTAATTAGTTTTATGATGAGTTCAAAGTGCGTGACCAGCATGCTTACATTATGTACGACACGTAAATAAAGATCGCTGATTCATTCTGATATGCATAACTGAAATAGTAATCAATTCATTGTTTTTACATAGTATTTACTTTTTTGTTAGATGTTTGCTGTCTTACAAATATTGTGTTCTATTTTGACGGTATAACTAACTTTTTAGATAGCTTATTATAATGATGTGTCCATAGGGTGATGTGTCCACATGATGATGTGTCCATTGGCTGATGTGTATATTGGTTGATGTGTCCATTGGCTGATGTGTATATTGGTTGATGTGTCCATAGGATTATATTTCCATTAGTTACGCCCTAGTTTTGGTCTGTAACTTACTGTATGTATTGTGAAATTAATAAAAAATAAATGGGGCGTAATAATTTACCTTGTTTCACGCCCTTATCTACAAATAATATTTGCACGTATAACAATTATTTACAGCACACATTGACCTAATACAGTAAATTACTTTAATAATAAATTAATAAGTTCATGATATGGCCGATTGAGCCGTAACGTTAGCCTTCATCGCCTCAAATAATAACTAACGATTAGCTTCTCGTGTGTTTAAGTGTTACGGTTTAATAGAAACTGTTGTTTGTTATATTATTTTCAGGAATAATAATAGAAGTTATTATGCTAGATTTACGGCCGGTCTCAATAACGTATCTATCTTTAACCAACTGTCAAATTAGCTACCAACAGTAGCTGAAACGTCATCTTTGCCTTTGTAACATGACGTTTCAGCTACTGTTGGTAGCTAATTTGACAGTTGGTCAAAGGTAAATACGTTATTGAAACCGGCCGTTAGATATTAAGTTAGGTTAGTAAGTAGCCATCATCATCACTTAGCCCTTGCTCCTTGTGTGTGCTCGACGCAACATGACTTATTCTGATACGCTTCTCTAATAGTCGTTATTTCAGTAGTCAGGTCCAGGCAACATAAACACCAGCGAACATAATAACCACCATGTTTAGTTTTAAGCCTGATCATGTTTACCCATCATGCAACATATTTATTTGTATTTCATTTTACATTTTCACCTTATGTATAATTTTTATTAGAACCATATAATTATATGTGTTTGTTTAAGGGTTTTTGCTGACGTCAAAAAACCATAATCTAAAAGTTATTATCTGTAGGAAAAAAGACAATGTTAGACGATACGTGTTGTCACCTTGTGGTGTTTAATAACGGTGATTATGATTTGTTTCCAAGTATATTAATAGGTAGGAGCAGGTTACCTGGGCCCCAAGTCTGCTATTACAATAGTATCATAATGGTCTATCATTGATTTCATAATTGTGGATTTTGACAAGTTTCGTAATCTACTAATATAATAGCGTCATTATGACTTTCCAATGGTCAACCACTGACACTCCATTGAAAGAAATGGCATAGAATGGTAATCTCGTACATAATGACAAATGAATGACTGACTTATGCGGTAATCTTCTAAAATGTTGACAGTTCCTTTAATCAGTGACCTACCATTAGAACGTCATTGTGCAGTCATTGCTTATATTAGCTCTGTTGTCAAAAAGTGTTTGATAATTTATCGTGTTTGTGGAATATTGAATGGAGAAATATATTCACTACGAGCAAATATTCTCGAGCTAGCCAACGCAGTGGATGCTAGAGAAAAAAGATGGGCGGAATGCAAAAGACGTTGTCGAGCCCGTCGCTTGACTAGAATGAATACAAACCCGTCTATTGATTTATTATCCTAGAGCTTTATAACATGAAATAGGTTGATTAATTTGTTATACCTATTTTTTATTGCAGATTCTAATAGCACTTGCATTTTATGCATCGGGGTCCTACCAAAATTTGATTGGACATAGTGCCCTCCATAATGTTTCAAAAATTACTGTATCAAGATCAATAAATGCGCCAGGTCTTTGTGGTTTTCCAGAAAGTCAATGAGAGCCGAAATTTGCTCAATTAGCACCATTTTGTGAAATAACTGAAAATAAATGAAATAACTAACTTAACCTAACTGCAAAACATCGGCCGCTACAAATAAAAACAGATTTAACGTCAGTAAGCAGTATAGTAGTACTCTGTGCAGTAATGACACATTTGACTTTGACAGCAAAACAGATAAAATATTATTGAGTTTCATCATGTTTTTGCTGTTTTCGAACTTCTCACTACTTCAGATTGCATAGAACAACAATAAATAATATTTAAAAATATATTTAAAAGAAATATGGCATTATTTAATTATAGAATTTAGTAGTTGTTTTTCAAAAATCGTTTCTACTATTTTATATTAATTTTGGTTTTATATTAATGGCAATACGACAATGTCATTCTACCACGATTCTATTACGAGACCATTGACCGACCAATGATCGACCATTTTAATTTAGCAGATTACGTACTTTTAGCAAAATGACAATGGGATCGTGTTGGAATGACGAATTTATAAAAATTAGCAGACTTGGGGCCCTGGAAGAGATCGTGGAATGCGATAAGTCCGCCCATTGTTCATGTATTTTAATTTGTAGTTTTCTTTTTATGTTATTCTCGGTGTACAATTAAGTATATAATAAATAAATATATTTTCACTTATAATAAAACATAGTTGAGTTGCCGTTGGTGTCGTGATAACATTTTAACCCAGTAACGATGCACTTTTCAGAGCACTAACATATCAACACTGCATACTGCTCTAAAAGTTTTAGAAAAATCATAAGCAGTTGCTATTTCTCAACTGGCTTATGGAAAGTTCCTGCACTATGAGAATACGCTGTCACTCTTCACTACATAAACAAAATTATCTTCTACTCGACCACCGCAATGAAATATAAAATCTAATACCTTTAAACGAGCAATTGTTGTATCTACATATAATTTGAATCTCGGAAACGGCTCCAACGGTTTTCATAAACTTTAGTATGCAGGGGGAAATCGTTTATCAAAAAAAAAACCGGTCATCCAGGTATTAGTCATGATTAAAGGCTCTAGACAATTGCCATTCTGTCAGCGATAGCGTGGCGAAGGCAATTGTCAAAATGTCAAAAGTTTATGAGATTGATAAACGCTGTCGAAATGTTACTTTATTTTGGCATTTCGACAATCGCATCCGCTAGTTGAGAGGCACTTACGGCCAGTTTCAATAACGTATCTACCTTTAACCAACTATCAAATAGGCTACCAACAGTAGCTGAAACTTCATGTTTGAAAAGCAAACCGGCCGTTAGTCTGGAGCCTTAGTACCACTTTCATAAAAAATATTAATCCAAAATTACGCAACACAAATCACAATGCAGCCAAACATTCGAACACTCGCTAAAAAATCACGCGATACAAAAAAAACGTACGTGAATTGTAAAGCAAACGTTATTATTTTGTTCGTTCGAAACACAATAGTTTGCTCAAATAATGGTGATTCTGTACAAATAGCGTTCGCTATGATCGTGACTCGCTAATCGGTCTGTTTGTCGACTGATTGTCATAATTGGAACTCTTCTATTGACGTTGGATTGTGTTTCGGAATAAGTATATTGTTAGTTGGATTTTGGGATAAAAGAATTAGTATTGAAATGGAAAATACTAAATAATCAAATCAAAACTAGTGGTTTTATGAAAAACTAAAGTTGTCTTTTTGGTTACTTACTATTTATGATTATAAAAGGTACCTAGACTCTGGAAAATTCTTTCACGATTATCGTATTCATTTTGATACCATAGGCAATGGCCATAGCCCATTTTTTATTCTGAAACAAGTTAGAATTTTTTGGTATGTGTATCACTGTACTGCTTCTAAACGGCTGGACCGATTGTGATGTAAATTTTGTGTGTGTTTGATTGTGTCCCTGGAATTTAAATTCAAACATCGACCCGATAGGTGGCTATGCAGTCGGTTTGTAAAACTTTATTAATGAACAGTCAATGTTCGGAAACACAACGTCTGTCTGGTCCGCTATTATTTTATATTTTGTTGTTAGTCTGATGTGGCTTTGGTATTTTAATTTCAAAATGAGATATTTGTAGGCCATATTTATTTGTATTGCGAGAGAAGTGTAATAAGTTATTACACTTCCAGTGATCGGATAATCGGGCGCTAATATACCTAAACTTTATTTTTATTTCTACGAAAGTGTAATACGGACATGCTTTTCAGAATCCCAGATCCCGGAATCGTTCGAAATTCCTGAGACTGCTAAAAATGCTCATACAAAATATAGTTAGAACTCGTTGTGAACTCTCATTGTATTTTTTTTAAATTTAAAAAGCCGATTCTAATGGAACTTTGAATTAACAATTAATGATTTTATGGTTTTCCATTTTTTTTTTAAATTAAATAAAGACTCTAAAATCAAAATAACCACTGCTATAATTTAATTAAGTTTGTTATAGTTGTTTTTACAAAATTGTTCATTACACATTTATTCAGAAAGGAATGTCCATAGGTATATAAGCGCCCGATTATCCGATTAATGGGTATTAACTTGTAACATAATGACCTGATGACACAATGATAAGCAATATAGAAGGCTGGAGTACCCAGTACATGCAAACATTGTTTACAAAAATAGTGGTGATTGAAGTAAACCGCCGCGCCGTATCTCTTTTGTTGACTGTACCTGCATAGCATTAAAAAAACAGTCAATTTATAGATAAGCGATGATTTGACAACCTGTCTGAAACTACTATCAGCTTTTAACTAACGATGTGTTTTTTAATCAGACGTGATTATGTAGTTTCTACTTAGTCATTGTTTAAATTGGGTTTTGCGTTGTTACTGCGATATCCAGTTAGGTACAGTCAACAAAGCTATCCTATTTTTTTAACGTGTGCATTATAATAACTTTTTGAGCTTATGACATACGAGTATGGTGTACAATAATTGTCTACTCAGCACAGTCACAACATTTTTTTAAAGTAGTTACAAGTTAGCTGCCTGTATACCAAATAGCTTTGTTGACTGTACACCATTTTTTTGCACTTGTATGCCAACTAAAGATTTAAACACTTATTTTTAACTTTAATTATTTTCTGTAATTTATTTACCACTGATCTCAAAACGATGTAGCCGTAGGATAACATTCTATGGAAACCGGTATACCTAGAACCAACAATTCAAAGACAGCTGGTGACATCCATCGAGTATGGGTCACTTGCTCTCACAAAGAGGAGGGCTGTGTACCAGCTGTGTAATACACATTAATTTTGGGCTGATTTTGCTTGTACCATTAAATGATAAACTATATTTATTTTGCAAGTAGGTTAAACATTACACTTTAACACGTCAATCTTTGTTGACGTGTAAAATCCGACGCGCGATCCGACGCTTTCGAACGTGCAAATAGCTTCATGTTTCTGACGGACTGACTTTGACAATTCAAAAGTACCTGATAATGGTTTATTTGAAATAAATGACGGAGGAATACATAGCGAATTGCACTATCCCTTTTACATCATCGGAATTGGATGGCATTAGCACGTCATAGTAGGTCAACAGTACCAGTGTATTTAGATCAACCTTGTTCATAAACCAACCAAACAACTAATCAACTATCCTATCCACCGGACGCGACCAACCCGTCCCACAATTGTAAACCACTTAACTGTCCCAACAACAATTACCCCAATCTTACAAACTTCTCACAACTCGTCTCCACGGTAGATGGCGCCACGATCAATAGAACCTGTTGCGAAGGTTGTGGGAATGATCCACTGACCTCAAACAATACCCCCAATGCAAAAACAATTCTAACAAACAATTTATAAAGAACAAATTCCATTGGGATTTTCCCTAAGAGTATGTCAAAAAATTGACAGGTAATTTAAGACGTTATTCTGTACAAAATAGAGCTGGTTTTCTATTGGAGGATTGTTATCTAAATGTGAATAAATAGGAGACGTCTGGAAAGAAAATTGTTCTGATATGGCGGCTAGGACATTTGGAGTCCCGTCGGTCTGGGACCTCCATCTTGTTTGTTAGAGCTCTTGGGTCACAATTAGGAGTTAATAAAATTGAGAGTGGCTCTACGTTTCCTAGTTTATTCTTTGTAATTGGAAAGTTGACCTGAATCGAAACATTCTGGATTGATTTTAGAAGGGAAAGGTCAGGTGCAATAAGTTGTGTTTGGAAGATTATGGAAGCATATTCATATTTCGTTACAGGGTGACATGTAAGTTTGGATTTCTAATCTCTTGTTTTCTTCAATAGGGATGTTGTCTGGGTTAAAAAAATGTGATTCTATTTAGTCCGTCAGTTAGATTATCGAAACATATTGGATACGTATTTAAAATTTTATCAAATCAAAAAAAAAATCGAAGAACGTCGCTTCCCAGTAAAAAGTGTACTGGTAAGTGACGTCACACGAGTTTTCAACGCACTGTTTCGTCTTCATTTTTGATTTACGTGACAAAAGAAAAAATACGTGTCCAATATTGTTTGGAAATCTATCTGATGGATTAATTAGATTTTTTTAGTCAATTTATCCTATTATTCAAATTATGAAGTAATCCTTTGATTTACAGTATTTCCTCTAAAGAATTTTTATTCTATAACTGGCTGCCATTTGGCAATTCATCTATTGCATCAAAAGCTTTCAACTTTAATATATACAATGTAGTCCTGCGGAACCTTTGCTTGATATCTCTCGTCGTCGTCTCAGTGGATTTTGAACAGGTTTATTTTTTCGTTTTTTCTTTTTATTCTGTCCTCCCACAAGTGGCGATCGCAGCTTTGTCACCAGCCAGTATTTATTTTAAAAGTGTATACTTTTATTAAATAATTTTGCTTAGCGCACGGGTCGATCTTCAAGGTTAAGCAACGCTTGTCCAGGTCAGTTCGCGCATGGGTGACCATCCTAACATACCGAGAGAGAACGTGGTATAGGCAAGGTAATTCATCATCAAGCGTGGTTTGTGATGCAACATGATGGGATGAAATAACCAGAATTTTGTGAGTCATAAAGTCATTCCATTGTCATATTACATGAAACTCGTTTACGAAAAATTCGAGGAAAAACTGAAGTTTTGAATTCAAGGTTATAAAGTTAAGAGTTGAGAAGTATTAGGTGAGTACAAAGGGTCATGATTCCGAGAAACGTTCAAGGGTGTTCGGAGAAAAATGGAAGACTGGCGTTTCTATTTCCTTTCCAGCTCCTTGATCAGCAAGATAGTATTGACCGTACCTTTGTTTTTGCTGTAGAAATGGGTCTTTCTCTCTCCACGAGGCATTTTAGTGTCCATATTTTCCAAAACACCTAGTGAAAATTTATGACAGCGTATAGCTAATGTATATTGGGCTAGTTTTACATCTTCATCTAAATAGACATGTGTATTTTATATTAGCATATTTATCCCCATCTTTACTCCTGCCTTCTCCGGCTGTCAGGAGCGAGTTTAAATCGTCACGCCAGTTTTTTCAGCCTGCTTAAGACGGAATTTACTGATGACGAACTTTGTACGTTCGTGACGAACGTTGTACATTCGTCATTAGTAAATTCTGTCTTGATTATTATTATAATGCGATATGTGGTTAATGTGAGTGTGGGTAATGTGGTTCTGTATGGTGTTTGACGTAAAAGAATAGGATTATCCCATCAGTTCCCGTGGGTGTCGTTACTAAGGGACTCACCAGAGAATGGGCAGCAGCATTCTTTGTGCATTGCAACAGCTACTCTGTGATCGCCAACCCGCCTGCCAAGCGTGGAGATTATTGCAAAGCCATGTCCAGCAGTGGACGTGTCTCGGCTGGTATGATGATGATGATGATATCATTGTTTATTTATTGGAATTTAAAATCTGGAAATTACGATCTGATTTTAATAGTTCGTTTATTGATAGAAAAAATCATAAAACTATCGCTGAGTGAGTGCCAGAGGCTACTTCTGATCCTGGATAATCACGGTTTTTGAGAGCTAGACCACGAGCTAAGTCGCGGGAATAAGTTAGTATACTTACTTACTTAGCTACATTACCACATGTATTAATTTTTCATTGGATAACTAAGTAGTTGTGAAAGCGTGATTAGTCGTGTTACAAATTAATACAGCTTAGTGTTTATTATTTGGATGTCTGTCACACCGAAGCGTAATAAGTCGTGGAGGATTTGATTTTTAATCAAATTTTTTGTTTCTTATCACCGGGCAAAAGGAGTGAAACAATTTGTATAAAAGATAATTAATAAAAAAAGATAATTAATTTAAAAAAATCGTAGCATTCCTACCACATACTTTAATATTTTTTTATCAAAAGTATAACTGGGTGAAGGCATTGAACTCATTAAAATAATTCACTAATTTCATGGTTTATTTAACGTGTTAAGATCAAAGTATAACTAACAACACCATAAAACTTATTTATGAAAATAATAAAAAATAACTTTGTTGACCCTCCGGTAACCTATTTTCAGGAATTGATAAGCAATTAATGTATTGATAAGCAATTAGTATTACTCTTATAATTACATAGATAACGCAAAAATAATGTGATTTCTATGCCGATCTGCTTACTAAATCGGTCGGGGGCAATAAATAGTAAATACAATAATAATTATACAGTTAATAAAATAAGCGGTCTCATGACACGACGACGACGTTTGGATCTAAATATTATATTATTATTATTAAGTACTACTTATTTTAAACTTATAATAACATTTTATTTTTAATGTTGGATTTTTTTTGTGTTATTTGATAATTTGTTATTACTTTAAACATTAAGGTTAACGTAATCATTGTTTAATGAGGTATAGATTTTTCGTAACATTGCAAAAAAACAAAGGAAAGTCATTGAAATTAGGTACGCTAAATTGTGATGTCCTATTGTTTAAATTTTAGTGGTTATGGTATACGATGTTTAGGCCATTGTTAGTTTTTGAATTAAAAGACCTGAGTGGTGACTGATTGGTTGGGAAGTATTTTACCTAGTTTAAAAACCTTTTACCTAGTTTTACTAGAAGATTAAGCAACAATAGCCCAAGGACCTTGGAATGGTAATCCGGAGTTTTCAAGATTGCGTCCTGTTATTGATTTAATACCACTTCCAAATAAAAACATACCATTTACGTTATTTTCCCAAAAAAAATACAGCAATAAGACAATAACAAAATGATTACAACGTCAGCAATATGTCAACACGTATTCTGCGAAGGAAAAATAAACTTAAACTGTAAATGATACCTACGACTATGATATAGAATTCCTTTCAACGCGGCAACGCTGCCATTTAAATAATTAACATATGTAGAAAAGTGATCATTTGTTGCATTCTCTAACATTATTACTTAAACAGTTATTTTGTCTTTTACTTTTTTTATATTCCGATAGTAATAATAATGCCATCGACTGAGCTGCAGATTTTTCCACTCCCTCTTTTAAGTTTGTTTCTTATTTTTGTTCGGATTGTTCTACTTGCGTACTTTTCAACTGTTTACAGTGTTGACTTTTTTTTACTTTAAAGAGGATTGGAAATTATATTAATGATTTTTTGTCAAGGATACAATAAAGTCATGCGACCCTTTACGTTTTCCTTTTTTGAAATTCAAATTAAAATTCCTAACAATAACATGCATTATGGTGTAAAGGCGTCTTTAATATTACAACTTTGCTTCAAACCAATCTAGCTAGATTGTTTTACATTTTAATTCATGAATACTTTCTAATGCCATTAATATTCAATATTCATGCAGTAAATCACAGAGTTGCCGTGTCCGTATCGCTAGCAAGGTCATCGAATTTGCATTTAATTGTCTTTTTTCACACCTTCGTGATTGATCGATTACTACGTAATTTCAGGTAAAGATGGTATCAAATTGTGTAGTAAGCATTTTAAGTGAAATGGATGTGATTTTATTATGATCAGTATAATGTTATAAATGGGGTGTTTATGTTTTTAAAAACCATTGGGATTTTCATGTTTTTTTTTGCATTATTTAAACAATTAAAATAAGCATTTTGAAAATTTATGTAAATTTTGTGGCTACGGTGTGAGAGGAGGTCTGGATAAAAACTTGTGTTTCATAATGATTGCGAAATTTAAAAAAAATTAACAATTTACAGAAAACTACGTCTACTACGAGGAGCTCGTGGCTAAACTATAACAGCTACTCGGGTCGATCTTCAAGGTTAAGCAACGTTTGCGGAGGTCCGTCTGTGGATGGGTGACCAGCGTAACATACCGAGATTCCTCCGAGGCTCGGAAAGCACGTTAAGCAGTTAGTACAGGCTGTCATTTGGAGATTTTTGGCAGTCGTTACGGATAGTCAGAAGCCAGAAAATCTGACACTAGTCTTGCCAAGAACTACCGTGTCACCCAGTTAATGGGTTGTGGAGGTCTGGTAGGCAGCCGCTTCACCTAAAAAAGTGGTGGTATTCAGCTGACTACGGTGTGATTGGGAGCCGACCCCAATATAGTTGGGAAAAGGCTAAGCAGATGATGATGAGTATGAAAAAGTACCTAAAAGATTTTGTTTTTTTTTTTGTTGGAAATCTTTTCTAATGCGAGTTTCTTCTTTTTTGCTGTAGATTTTCTGAATCAGGAAAATATAATGAAACTTTAATTTCCTAATTTCCAATGCTTTTCTAATACCCTGACCATTATTCCATAAATTGGTTGTGAAATTAAAACATAGTTTGGTATATTTATTGCAAACCAAATTATTATGATAATTGTGGAGATGTTTTCTAGGCCATTTACTACAGGAACTGTGCATGAACTCGTAACATTTATATTATTAAGGGAACATTATATTACTTCTCACGGATATTATTCCAATTGATTACCTCTCCATGCCAACCCAATCACACATCCCATTGTCCTTAATAATGTCATCGAAAAATACAGATATAAATACACACTTATATTAAACGTGTACCAAATTAATTGGTAACCAATTATGAATCTTGGTGCGTTGAAAATAGGGCAATGTGGAGTTTAGTGTTAGTCAAAGTTATGTTTGTTGAAAGACCTGTTGCATAAAATGTGAAGGACTGACGGCCGCTCTCCGTTTCAAAGTTCTCACAAAAGGGAGTGGTTTATTAGTATTTTACGGGCCTGTAGGTACAGTGTGTCACCGCAGAATATCGAGTCGTGTCGGAGGCGACTGCTAGATTGTCAAAATTTTCCATACAAACAAAGGGTACCAGTGAGCGTCACCATTAACTCATATAAATTGACGACTCGTTACTTTTCTACTTCAGCCTGAAAAGATGTCAAAATTTAATATCAAAGTCGGGTTTGACAGGTTCTTAACCACAATTCAGAAGCCTTCGGTTCTTACAACTGAAACTTGTGTTACTATTAGGAATTTGCCTCTGGGCACAGCCATGTCGGTGTGGCGATTCTGTTGGCTTAACGAGTGACATTCTTTTAGTGAACTACATGTATTATGGAACCAAGTCTGACATATGAAAAATCATAAACGGTTCCTTACATTTTCAATTTGAACGGACCATACGTGGTTTGGATTTAAAAAAAAAAATAATATTGGTCTCATACCACCGATATTTGAATTAAACTAATTATTTTTTTGCTTTAAAATAGTATTTTGTATTAAAGTAGGGTTTGACACATTTTTAACTGCGATAGCAATAGTTGTTCATATTTAGAGTTCCGTACCCATAGGGTAAAACGGGACCCTATTACTAAGACTCCGCTGTCCGTCCGTCTGTCACCATGCTGTATCTCATGAATCGTGATAGTTAGACATTTGAAATTTTCACAGATAACATATTTCTGTTGCCGCTATAACAACAAATACTAAAAAACATAATAAAATAAATATTTAAAGGGGCCCATACAACAGACGTGTTTTTTTTATAGATGGTACGGAACCATTCGTGCGCGAGTCCGACTCGCACTTGGCCGGTTTTATTTATGAGTACCTATTGCGATTCCATCAACTATATCCCTCGTTTATCCTAACACCCTGTATTTATTCTAGAATCATACCTACAGCTGAAGTAAAGGTTTCGATGGTGACGCACGATATCATCCATAAAGGTTGGATAATTAAAGTTTAGTTGCTAAACTATTTTGCAATGGAGATCTGTAACTGGAGGACTAAGTTTCATAACTTTGATAGTGCGAATTTTAATTGAGTTATACTGAGAGAGAAAACTTAGCATGACGACTATATTAAAAATATTACATAAGCGAAAATAAACACATTTAAAAACGGGCACAGACTAACAAACAAACCATAGACATATCGACAGTTTACTTCTCCATAAATCAGATAAACCAAACAATAAAAATAACAAACAATACCCGCATAGCAATAACATTAAAACGCCCATAAAAATAAACAAAAATAAATAATTAGCCCGGTTACACCATTCCAAATAACCTATGACTAATCGACCGCTTAATTGAAACACCGATTAACATCTGTTAATCCTCTATTAGAGCCCCCATATAAGGTGTTGCAGTTCTTTTTTCAAATCTTTATTCAAATCTTTTAGCCTAAGTTAATTATGTCGTGTGGGCGAATGGTCGAAATAAGCGTACGAATTGTATAATTTGTAACGTATTGACCACTGGCAAAACAAGTGACATTTGATGTGCGTTACAAACATAGCTGCCTAATATGCTAATCTGGGATTTGTCATTTAGATCGTATTTATTAAGAATTATTTTGATTATCATCTGGGAGTGGCGTGCTTTGTATCCTTGATAAGTGTGTAAAGTTCGACAACATTAAAACTGAGAAACACTATTCATCTTAGCTACGTATAAGCTATAAGATGTGCTGAATTTTATAGGAATCTGACTCGCGGGTTCAATACTGCTAACGGATGGTGTAGACTATGTGTTCTAACTTGTAACGATCGTTTAACCAGCGTATTGTGTCACTAATCCATAGACAACACCATCTTTAATCAACGCAGAAACACCAGCCAAGGGTATGTACTATTCACATCCTAAAAAAGAGGGTCTGTACTAAATAAAATAAAAATGTACCGAAGGAAAATTGTTTACCCTTGTCTAGTTTCAAGAATATTTTTTCCCGTCTATCCAATTTCCATAGCTTCTTTAGCTAAACAAATTATAAAGCCAGCGATGAATAATAACCGGCCAAGAAGCTCCCGATCTCCTGAATTCTACGCATGCGCGACTTGGTTTTCATAAAGTTAACTAATTAATGTTAACCACCAAATCTTTGCATTGACTTTTAAGTGGATTCAAGTATTCATTGAACAGTTTCAAGTTATTGGAGCAGAAATTGTAAGAGGGGGTAAGATGGCCGAAGTATGCCGAAAATAGAAGGCTATTTTTGTTTCACTGCGTGGACTTGTTTTAAGGGAGCCATAGTTTTGAATGAATCAAGAACTTGACTAGTGATATCAATAAATGGTCAAGTTATATTGTTATACACTCGTGTTTTAAGGCCCTTGGGCTTCAGAACAAGAGAATGTACAATAGTCGGTGAAAAGTGGGTGTTAATGTTAATGACTAGTTTTGTTTGTTTAATGATGAATTTAAGGAATAATGATGTTTCTGTTTAATGCTGATTGATATAGAATAAATTTTTACTAGACTTGTTAATTATTTATATAGTTAGACCTAATACGTTTTTCAAACGATTTTAGGATTAAGATCAGCATATGGCTATAGTAGGCGCCAGATAAATGTGGAATAAAGTATATTGACCTTTCCCTAATAACTGTTCATAGGTACCTGAACAATTAAATATGAATCGTTTTTCATTATTAGACAATGTTAAGGATCACGAGAGATGATGATTCGGGACAGCTTTGTGTCATTAATTCCGTTTTTCAAATTAAAAATGTCAATAATTGTAGGTGGGTCAATGACCGTTATTCCACGATTATCTGGCGCCTACTATAGACTTGTTAATTATTTATATAGGTAGACCTAATACGTTTTTCAAACGATTTTAGGATTAAGATCAGCATATGGCTAGGCATTTTTTCCCGAACAAATCTCGTTTCTTGTGAGCGAAGACGCGGGCAAAAGCTTCTCCCTAATATATATCTACATTGCCAACTAACTTTTCTGAAATACAATTGTAATTTTCTAAATGATCCTTATTGTTTGCGTTATCAAAAGGCAATTGTGGCAGATTGGTTACAATGTTAATGGTCCTAACAAGGTTGCTTTTTTGTTTCAGGTAATCTTCAATCTTCAGGAAGTCCTAGATGACATTAGCCTTGTATGTAAGTAAAGTGGCTGCTGGAGTTAGAATAAAAAAAATGTCAGTTTATAAATTCAAGACCACTTCACTGTAATAGGTACCTGCAAACGCATTGACATGGTAATAGGTACCTGCAAGTGCATTGACACGGTGTAGCATTAACCTACTTAGGTACTTACCTCGTCATTATCCACCTGCCCTTAACCTAATTTATTTCTTGTAGACACATCTAAACAAAAATTCAATATTCAAAAGTAATTTGTTCTTTTTTATTTTATTAGGTGCGTGCCAGCACTTTTTGAACGTCTATTTTACATAAAGGCTGCTACTAAAGACGAGTCACCTAAAAAGTTAACCCGTCATCACTTTCTAGTGTCAAGTGCATCCCCTTTCTTATCTTTATCTTATATCGTCCCTCGTTTATACGTACTCAAGACATTCCTCACGACATATGTTACATTCCAAAATATCTATTACATATTAAACTGACCATATCTTAATAGCGGTATTTCGTGTAAATTAATTCGAGGACACTGCAGACGGTTGTTTACCAAATTAATTTTATTCCTCATTTGGTTATAAGTAGATATCAACTCCAGTTTATCCGTGGCTAGACTGAATATATTTCTCCAAAGTATACTCAGTACAGTAAATAAAATAAATGTAGCTCTTATTCTAACATTTGCTGAAATATCTTTCACTTCAGCGGAATCCACTTGAGAGCTAAAAGCGACTGTTGAAATGTCACAGATACTAAATCTTATTTTTGAAACATTTCTTTAGAGCCGCTGAAGTGAAAGCATAAAATGAAATATCAAATAGTTTTCTGCGAAGATATTGAAAGAGTCTGCTGAGCAAAATAGGTGACTGGATATTTTCGTGGTTTCTTAGAAACTAGACGCGGTTGATTTTCAAGCCTTCGACAGTTTCGCTATTAATATTTTTATGAACGGTTGTTGACTTGCCTTTATAAAATCGTTGGACATAGTAGCTTCATAATTGGTGGAATAGAAGACGGAACAAATATTTGTATGGCCTACAGATGGCCATACAAATATTTGTTCCGTGCGAGGATCGAACCCGCGACACGCAGCGCAGCAGTCAATCGCTCAACCACTGCACCAACCGTGCTGTCACTTACTACTACTGTGACTTATAAACGATGGAAAATTATTATATTCCTGTATCATTAGTATAAAAACATTTCATAACCAATCAAACATTTATGGCACCTAAATCAATGATTTCAGGTATCACATAATCCCCAAGATTTATTACAAATGATCATACTTGCGTCCAGTTGTGCATACAGCTAATTATTCAAAAGCTAGTGACAAGTATAATTTACACGTATTAATAAATCTACTGGTACAAAATAATTGCGACGGACCGGGACTGGCTAGTTTTGTAAGTCGCAATCAGTTTGTTTAAGTGCTAATAACTGTATGGAAATTGCAAAACTTGTTAAGAAACTTTGCCTATGTTTTAATATATTATGTGCATAATTTTCTGGCATGTTATTTGCAGCTACTGGTTGTATATGACATGTTAATAAACCTGGTTTACAAAAATGTCGCCAGCATTAACCCGAAGGCTAAATGGAACTTATTCCAATATTAATGAAGCATCCATTTGTCATCACATTTATTAAATTTAATATAGTAGTTTATATGCATAGGTTTATATGACATTAATTTGTAATATCATTGTTTATGCTCAAAAATACCCTACTGCACCTTGAAGAGCATAGAAACAGTATACAAACCTAACGGTAGTCAGTAGGCCGAAAATCTTACCACTATCTTTACTTATTACATGTATATCATCTTTTTAACTCTCAACTAGTTTATTTTAAATAATAAAACACCACACTTCACGGCAGATACTACTAACACTGAGCCATATTTCGTAAGATTGGAAGCTAACCACAATATAGTTTGAAATAATATTTTTGATTATTATTATTTGACTAGTAACAGACTCCAATAGGCCTATACTATAACCACACAAATACATATCTACCGAGCCATCATTCACGCATGCATGCACGTATGCCAAAATATTGTAATATTAACCTTTAAAGTTGCGTTGCAGTACTTAACAACTACCTACCTTCAGTAATTACCTTCAGTAATTAAGTGAATGTATGATTTGTAGTATAAAACTTTACTATGTTGCAGATATTTGAAATATCATTAAGTGACACTACTGAATATTACTCGTAGGCCTTTGAATCTTGTTCCGTTTCTTGTAACAAACCTTTTGCCATGACTTCATTCGTGGACCTCGAAAGTCTATTTTTGAATCTACCTCTGCACTGTCCTCATCTTCTTGTTCTGTGTCTCTCTCTCTTCTGTTTTCATTTAAATAGTTAGTGCTTTGTCATCAGTCAGGCGTATAACTTTTGAATATGCAGAGATGCCTGGTATCATCCCACTGCAAGGAAATCACCATTTTCCTATCTATGGAGAAGACTCGTTCATTCTTCAGTCTTCAGATTTGCTTTACCGAATGTCAAAAGTAATACTTGCGACATAGTATTGGACAAAGAGAAACTTGAATTCGTCGAAGACACGGTTTTCCTAGGGATCACGCTTGACTCAAAGCTACAATGGGGTCCTCATTTAACATCTCTTGCAGGACGGCTAAGTTCAGCAGCGTATGCTGTCAGAAAAATCCGTCAATTTACTGATATAGATACCGCGAGGCTCGTTTATTTTAGTTACTTTCATAGTATAATGTCTTACGGTATCTTATTATGGGGACGAGCTGCAGACATCGAGTCTATATTTATTCTGCAGAAAAGAGCCATCAGAGCCATATACCATCTTGGTCGGCGCGATTCCCTAAGGGAACTGTTTAAGGATATTAACATCATGACGGTACCTTGTCAATACATATACGAAAACATTATGTATGTTCGGAAAAATATTCATCTTTTTAATAAGATTAGTGATAGGCATAATTTTAATACTAGAAATAGGAATAAATTAGATCAACCCCGATTCAGATTGGCTAAAGTACACACTTCTTTTATGGGATATTGTATTAAGTTTTATAATAAAATACCACGTGAGATTCTCGAACTGAATGAGAAAAAATTTAAAACATGCATAAAACGCACTCTATGTAGACAGGCATATTATAAACTGGAAGATTATATCCTTGATAAAAATGCTTGGCTAAATGCCGGTCCTGCTCCACAGCCTCAGCCGCTTGGTTCCACTAGTTAGGTTTTATATTTGGAAGAGATGCTCACCCTCTTTTATGTCTAATAATAATACTATTCCGCATAATCTTATATTATGTTTGGAATAAACTTTTCTTTTTCTGTATTTTCAGATTGATATTCATAGTTTTATATAATTTAGAAGCAATTTTTATTTCAAGTTCTGTAAATGTGAGAACCCTGGACCATTATGTTAATAGATAGTTTCCTTGTTTGACATGAAATAGCAGGGGCAGTTGAGGGTGTGTCATGCTCACTCCAATGTCTCGCTGATGGTGGCGCGTGTATCGGATCATTCAGTTCCCTTCAAAATGGTTGAGCTGAATGGTGCTGATGCACGCGTCATGTTCGTGAACGGGCGCCGTCAGTGGAGACTGGTCATCCCTTGGTTGCCACTGCCTCATTTTAATATTTCATACTATAAATTGTTTTTTTTCCTTTCTTTACATTGTTCTCATATATAGAAGCAACAAGGTTTATGTAACCAGGATTTTTGTAAACATAAAATGATTTAAAAGAGTGTCCGTGGAGTTTCTTGCACGTTCTTCTCCATAGAGATCTACGCTTTCGAACGTGCAAATAGCTTCATGTTTTTGACGGACTGACTTTGACAATTCAAAAGTACCTGATAATGGTTTATTTGAAATAAATGCTTTGACTTTTTTTTTTTTTGACTTTTTTTGACTTCATGGTTCACCAAGCTCGCGTACCTATTACGTATCACCAGGTCTAAAACGTTGATGTCAGGTCTCCTTCTGATGTTTTCATGATGATAGATAGTCAGAGTAGATTTCATATCTTACAAACTGTCTTTGGTTAGAATTCAGATGGAGTTAATTACAAGTGAGTTTTGCTTCACACTGTATTTCTCGGAAGTGACACTCTTAGATGGCGTTTCCCGCTAATTTCAAAATAAGATTCTTCAACTTCCGAGAAAATATACTACTTCTGGGTTAAAACAATCTTACTTAGAACAATATTGCTAAGGTTCCAAGAAATTTATTCTATAAATAAAGGTATGTCAGTTCAGTTAGTGCACGCAGTTTATAAACACAATATATTCTCGAACATGTCATGTGCCTGTTTCTACATTTTACGCATAAACTGTTACGATCTTACGCACGCTGCATCCACCCACGCACTTGACTTACTAGCATATGCGCTCCTACTACCTTGTGCTTGAGTTGAAATTCCTTCAACTTGAATGCAACGGTAACTTTGTACGACAGAAGATCAAAGACCAACACCTTCTGGCTCACCTGTTCAAGTAGTCACTATTTGCGAATAGGTCATGTTACATTGGTCGCATATGACTCATAATGCATTGTTACGGTAGGACGCATGCAACGAAGTCTTACATAATGAGGGCTCAATGAAGGGGGGCAGTGGGGGGGCTCCTAACAAGTTTACCGAAGACCTTGGCTGGGTCACGTGGTTAGAGATGACACGCGGGTTTTTTAATGCCCACAGTTATTATGACGATGTACTTGACAATAGATTTTAGAAGTGATGTTTATCTAATGATAGGTTGTTTGTATTGCGCTGGCGCTGTTTAGAGTTGGTGACACAAAATGGTGGCTGCGTTAGCCTGACATTGGCCTCGATTTTTGCAACTAGCGATAGAAGTTACAATGTTTTTCTTGCCTGTTAAACTAGGAAGGAGACGAAGGAAATTTTAAACCGGTCAAAGGTTAAACTTTAAACTTCTAAACAGGTTTCGATGACAGGTTCCAAATATGTCACCTAACCGCTAAAGTTCAACGTTTGAACTCTAGTTGGTCATCGTAGACTGTAGGAAGGCAGTTTACTTCTGGTGGCCTTGTATGAAATATTTCAATTCTTGCATTAGCTTAGTTGGTGTATCTTCAAGTTGGTCTCATATTTAATGGTTCTATAATCTGTTAAAAACTATGTTACGGACAATATTGAAAAAATGAAAATGAAAAAATAAATAAATGAAAAAGGTTTTTTCAATAACAACAAAGTTCGTTCAACAATTTTGAGGTTGACCTCTCCTTTTAAGTGTGAAAACACCTGTGCCAGGAAAGGCCGCTCTCCCTTAACTTGATCACATTTATGTATGTTAATAACTTAAATATTAAATAAGTATGATATACAAAAGTGAACTAAATCTATGTGAGCACGCATGCAATGTGCGCGAAATATTGTGGATGGAAATCGAAAGACAAAAAGTCTCCCACTATAAGGACGTTACCTACGAGTTGGTAAAAAAAATTAATTAAACTAGCTTCTGTTCGCGACTTAGTACGAGCATATTTCGTTTTTCCCATTCCCGTAGGAATCTCGGGAAATACTCTCTTAGTGCTCCGCTATGGAGTGTAGGGAAGCTACATGCCAAATTTCAGCTTTCTACGACCATAAGTTTCGGCTGTGCGTTGTCTGTCAGTCACTCAGTAACGGAACAGTTTTTTTAATGTATTGATTTAATCCGGTAGTTATAAAAAAATACAAAGATAAAACGCATCAAAGTCCAGTAGTAAGGCTTGTGACATTTTAAGCATTGTGTCTCTTCATATTTTTTTTTTGGCCTGTCGTTTATACTGTTTTTTTTCCCTTTTGCAATTACGTATATCTTCGGCTTCTAATAAGCTAGTGGCTACAAGCTCCAGTTCAAGTAAGATGTAGAAATATCCCTAAACACACATACCTTTCGCGCCTAGGCAGTTCACCTTCGTGTCGGGTGCATCTCAAAGTGCAGTCATAACCGACAACCGACAGGCGCTCGCGTCAAGGCTGACATCTCAGGAATGCGGAGAGATCGTTCGTGGCGCAACGCTGTTTTGCAAACCATCCTTTTGCTTTGAACCTAGGTATAGCATTTGTGGATGTATTACGGTTTTTTTTTGTCTGGCTTATATATAATAGTTATCATCTTGCTTGCTAGGCGTTCTTCCATTTTACGTAGTTTCGACCTTCCTTGTCCTTTTATAATGTTTCGGATGGTTCTGTATGGTGTCGGACGTAAAAAAATAGCACCATCCCATCACTCCCCATAGGTGTCTTAAAAGGTGACTATGGGACTCACCAGAGAATGGGCAGCAGCATTCTCTGTGCATTTCAACAGCTACACTGCGATCGCCAACCCACCTGCCAAGCGTGGCGATTATGGCAAACCCTCCCTTGGGGAAGGCCTATGTCCAGCAGTGGACGTCCTTCGGCTGATATGATGATGAGTTAATGGAGTTAAATGATAGTACACAACACAATAAATAATACTGATGCTTTTTTTACATGTGGCTATATTATAAGCATAAAGAATGAAGACTCAAACTTAAGAGTCTTTGTTTTTTTGTTAACATTGTACAAACTGAGATCATCAATCTATTTGGCAATATTAATAGCTCTGGAAGTTAATAAGGGTGGGTGTAGCGGCATTAATACCGCCACATGAAAAACTAAGAAACAACAGGTGTACGGCAACAAAAAGAACCGTAACACCATCTATCCTGTCAGCGATGAATTACCAACGAAATCCTGCATCGTGCAAGCAAAATTCTCCTTGCGATTTGAACATATACAACTGTCCGAATATCAACTACCAGACACAACAACCGTCTGGTCAGAGGATCCTCCCATTTCAGTGGAGGTGTGGGGGAATTTACTCACTGTTCCGCATACCTCTATAAGGGTATTTAACAGTATCTGTCTTTAATTCAGTAGCAGGCAGTCCCTCCATGTAAAAAACTGGTACTCAGCTGCATCCATTTTGACGGGAAGCTGGGCCCATTATATTTGGGAAAAGTTTAGACTGAATGATTGTCGTCTTTAACTCGTTGGTCAAGCGTTATCATAACAAGATCATTATCATCTACTACCAGTTTTTAGGGTTCTGTACCCAAAAGGTAACCAACGGAACCCTATTACTAAGCCTCCGCTGTCCGACCGTCCGTCTGTCTGTCAGCGGGCTGTTTCTCAAGAACCGTAATAGGTAGACAGTTGAAATTTCAACAGAGTGTATATTTCTATTACTGCTATACTTAACAAAAAAAAAAATTAAAGGGGGCTCTCATACAAGAAACGTGTTTTTTCGGTTTATGGTACGGAACCCTTGGTGTGAGAGTCCGACTCGCACTTGGCCGGTTTAATATAAATTTAAAGCAGATTGCTTTTTCTCTAAGTTATAAGATTTGTGTCAATACGAAGTCTAGTCTTGTACCAACCATACAAAGGTCAGCTGTAGGTACAGTCTAATCCGATGTTGCCGGCACATCAAATAGAACATTAACTATCCTGCTATGACCTACTCAACTAACCGGATACATCGCAACAAAAACACAGCATATCGCTGCACAAGGGCCCTTAATGAGCCCACAATCTATCTTAATCTAACACAGAACTAAAATGTCCAACATGCCACTTATTTACACCACTCTTTCAACACAGTTTGTTCTATGAATTGCAAATAATCATTATGAACTGGTCATCTATCATGTTAGCGACTAATGCCTTTGTGATAGGTTAACCAGACGGTTGGTGCATTGTCTTTACAAACGAGTGAGCGTTTATTTTGGACTAGCTTTTGTTGTGACTTTTCTTGCTTGGATGGTCGGACTTCAACGCCATCCTACCTAACTTCTATAGGAGTTGCAACTTCACTTGAGTCATCATCATTTCAGCCGAAAGACCCAAGAGGCGCCACATCAACCGGTCCTGAGCTTCTCGCATCCAGCAGATTCTGGTCTTCACCAGGTCATCGGTCCACGCTGTGGGAGGCCTTTCACCTCCAACGCTTCGTCTTCCGGATCGCTTAAGTGAATTTCAGATATTCTCATACAAACAACAGGAAGTGTTTTTATTAGTGTTCTTCCTGAGTTTTCAAGCTATCTTCACGCCAAGTGTCATCAAAACCTCTTCAGCTATTTTGCAAAGAAAATTTGTAACATACAGATGAAGTTTATTTGGTACTTTTAACTTGAATAGATATACATAGCTAATATGAATTGCGAATCTGTGAGTTCATTTCTCATAAAGGTGTCATAACACTTGTAACACGTCGTTATGGACAAATAAATTATGTTGCCTGTCTGTAACTTGATAATGAATGAGTTTCGTTCTGACATATTTTTTACTCGCTTGACCTGTAGGTATGTCTAGATACCTAGTACGAAATATGACATATGTGTCAAATAAAATAGCTTGTAACATAATTTTCAGGGATTGTGATTTGATTTGGTGCATGTGTTAGGAATCTATAATATTTAAATTATTTGACGACATTATCCTGACTATCAAGCGATTAAAACCGCTGGCAGAAACTAGTTAATAAAATGCATTAAATGATGCTCAAATAAGAGCTTCTTCTAAAATTCTACTCTAAGAAAAAAATATTGATGGAAATTCATAACAGGCCTTAGAATCCTTTAGATTCAGTTACGCCAGACCACCTCTAAACGAGTCTATACTTAGCCGGTAACGAGTTGGCAAAACTAATTTAAAGCAAGCCATAAAAGCTACGACTAATCAAAACGAGAACGCACAAATGCAAAATTCAACGAACATTTAAAACGCCATCATTCACAACAGTCTGATTTATAGTATTCCTAGTTCCACACTGATTGGACAACCAAACTGTTTTCTGCGATTTTTTACTACTACACGTTAGTTATTGTGGACCATCTGTCATTTGATGCCTCGATGCGGGTTTTCCTTTGAGTCATAAATATAACTAGATGATTTTTAATATGCAAATTTTAAAGCGTGCTGTTCACGCCACGATTGGCATTAATGACCGTGTGTTGTCATTTTTAGTGTTATTTTTAACGTTTTATGGCTTTGGGAAGCATTTCTGCTGTGAGTTATGGTCACGGAAATTAAAATATAATTGAATTAATTCTGTTAGTATTTTATTCGATATGTTATCTTTTGTTGATGTCAGTTACTAGGTATTTTTATTAAGTGTCTTAAAGCATTTAGGTCTAAAATCTTAACGTACCTTACCTTTTCTATTAGTATTGATATGTATCATCAAGTTCTTACACTTTAGCAATCTTTCAAAATAAACAACACTTAATTTAACTTTCTATTCTCATAACAGTCTGAAATTCAATCACCATTCTCCACACGACTTGCCGACAAATTAAACGCGTGTTCCATGTCCACCCTTATGCAATATAGGGTCGTATCGGATGAAAATTTTCAATTATCGAGTCGCGCCGTCCATGCCCGTTTAATTAAGAAACGCTAGGTTCCTGGAAAGTTACCTAAGGAGCTCCACCAAGTAATGAAGTATTTTTCTTCCATTTTATAAGAAGCTAGGTTTTGCCAGCGGCGTCGTTCGCGGAATAGGAGAAAATCACACGGGAACTTCGGGTAAAAAGTACTCCATGTTCTGATTCGGTGCATTGTCTTCCTGTGTGCCATGTTTCAACAAATTGTTTAACCATTGGGGAATTATTAACAAACATACACTCACATTCATAACTAATTGGATTGCTGAACAGTAAGTCGCGAAATGTTAGTCTTTTGTATTTTAGGGTTTCGTACCTGTAGAACCCAACGGAACTCTTTTACTTAGCCTCCGCTTTCCGTCCGTCCGTCCGTCTGTTTGTCAGCGGGCTGTATCTCAAGAACTGTAATAGGCAGACAGTTGAAATTTCAACAGAGTGTGTATTTCTATTGACGCTATAACAACAAATAATAGAAATTAAATTAAATGTAATAAGGGGGCTTCCCATTCAAGAAACGTGTTTTTTCGGTTTAAAGTCAAAGTCAAAGTCAAAGCATTTATTTCAAATAAACCATTATCAGGTACTTTTGAATTGTCAAAGTCAGTCCGTCAAAAAAAACATGAAGCTATTTGCACGTTCGAAAGCGTAGATCTCTGTGGAGGAGAACGTGCAAGAAACTCCACGGACACTCTTTTAAATCATTTTATGTTTACAAAAATCCTGGTTACATTAACCTTGTTGCTTCTATATATGAGAACAATGAAAAGAAAGAAAAAAACAATTTACAGTATCAAATATTAAAATGAGGCAGTGGCAACTAAGGGATGACCAGTCTCCACTGACGGCGCCCGTTCACGAACATGACGCGTGCATCAGCACCATTCAGCTCAGCCATTTTGAAGGGAACTGAATGATCCGATACACGCGTCACCATCAGCGAGACATTGGAGTGAGCATGACACACCCTCAACTGCCCCTGCTATTTCATGTCAAACAAGGAAACTATCTATTAACATAATGGTCCAGGGTTCTCACATTTACAGAACTTGAAATAAAAATTGCTTCTAAATTATATAAAACTATGAATATCAATCTGAAAATACAGAAAAAGAAAAGTTTATTCCAAACATAATATAAGATTATGCGGAATAGTATTATTATTAGACATAAAAGAGGGTGAGCATCTCTTCCAAATATAAAACCTAACTAGTGGAACCAAGCGGCTGAGGCTGTGGAGCAGGACCGGCATTTAGCCAAGCATTTTTATCAAGGATATAATCTTCCAGTTTATAATATGCCTGTCTACATAGAGTGCGTTTTATGCATGTTTTAAATTTTTTCTCATTCAGTTCGAGAATCTCACGTGGTATTTTATTATAAAACTTAATACAATATCCCATAAAAGAAGTGTGTACTTTAGCCAATCTGAATCGGGGTTGATCTAATTTATTCCTA
Source organism: Mamestra configurata (assembly GCA_002192655.3). NCBI lineage: Eukaryota > Metazoa > Arthropoda > Insecta > Lepidoptera > Noctuidae > Mamestra > Mamestra configurata. The sequence goes on from NDFZ01005306.1 coordinate 414,196, forward strand.
TTTCTAGTATTAAAATTATGCCTATCACTAATCTTATTAAAAAGATGAATATTTTTCCGAACATACATAATGTTTTCGTATATGTATTNCTGAATGATCCGATACACGCGCCACCATCAGCGAGACATTGGAGTGAGCATGACACACCCTCAACTGCCCCTGCTATTTCATGTCAAACAAGGAAACTATCTATTAAACTAATGGTCCATGGTCCTCACATTTACAGAACTTGAAATAAAAATTGCTTCTACATTATGTAAAACTATGAATATCAATCTGAAAAGACAGAAAAAGTTAAGTTTATTCCAAACATAATATAAGATTATGTGGAATAGTATTATTATTAGACATAAAAGAGGGTGAGTATCTCTACCAAATATAAAACCTAACTAGTGGAACCAAGCGGCTGACGCTGTGGAGCAGGACCGGCATTTAGCCACGCATTTTTATCAAGGATATAATCTTCCAGTTTATAATATGCCTGTCTACATAGAGTGCGTTTTATGCATGTTTTAAATTTTTTCTCATTCAGTTCGAGAATCTCACGTGGTATTTTATTATAAAACTTAATACAATATCCCATAAAAGAAGTGTGTACTTTAGCCAATCTGAATCGGGGTTGATCTAATTTATTCCTATTTCTAGTATTAAAATTATGCCTATCACTAATCTTATTAAAAAGATGAATATTTTTCCGAACATACATAATGTTTTCGTATATGTATTGACAAGGTACCGTCATGATGTTAATATCCTTAAACAGTTCCCTTAGGGAATCGCGCCGACCAAGATGGTATATGGCTCTGATGGCTCTTTTCTGCAGAATAAATATAGACTCGATGTCTGCAGCTCGTCCCCATAATAAGATACCGTAAGACATTATACTATGAAAGTAACTAAAATAAACCAGCCTCGCGGTATCTATATCAGTAAATTGACGNGCTGAGGCTGTGGAGCAGGACCGGCATTTAGCCAAGCATTTTTATCAAGGATATAATCTTCCAGTTTATAATATGCCTGTCTACATAGAGTGCGTTTTATGCATGTTTTAAATTTTTTCTCATTCAGTTCGAGAATCTCACGTGGTATTTTATTATAAAACTTAATACAATATCCCATAAAAGAAGTGTGTACTTTAGCCAATCTGAATCGGGGTTGATCTAATTTATTCCTATTTGTAGTATTAAAATTATGCCTATCACTAATCTTACTAAAAAGATGAAGATTTTTCCGAACATACATAATGTTTTCGTATATGTATTGACAAGGTACCGTCATGATGTTAATATCCTTAAACAGTTCCCTTAGGAAATCGCGCCGACCAAGATGGTATATGGTACGGAACCCTTCGTGTGAGAGTCCGACTCTCACTTGGCCGGTTTTCTTCATTTTATAGGGAAGCATACATAAACTTGGGGAATTGTATTTAATAGGGAATTGTGAGAAAACTTTTTGATGAAGTTGTTGGAGTTCGAAGTCTATATTTAGGGAAATAATTAATTGAAATTAGGTGTACGGCTTCTTGATCCACCATCTTTGAATTTGTTTGTGCAAGTCGGAGTTGAAGATATTTGAGTCACTTGGTACGAAAGGTAGATAGCCCGCCCACAATGGGCATGTATTTGTAAGTATATGATATTAGCTTCTGACTGAGACTTAGTGTAATTGGACTGTTGGACTAGGTATACTATACGAAATGTCCTATGGCAGTCTGCATAGTGTAGATTTAAATCCCTGTGTTTTTGTCATCATATAATTAATTTAATAGAAGATTTTATTTATGGGCTAAATCTGGCCATGGGACCCATTCGATACTTTCTTTTCGCTCATTTTTCATCTTATGTCTAAAGACATTGCGGCAGACAGACGAAGATGACGAAACGAGCTTAACTCTTTCCAAATTGTGTGGAGAGGAGAGCAAATGTCTCTTGCATTTGCTCTGCAGCGGACTGTATAGACAAGTTAGATAAGATTAAAAACTAGTCATAAAACACCTCTTTTTGTTGACACATGAAGAGCAAGCGCAAGCGCCGAGCGTAACGCGTAAGTAGCGCGATGCGGCGCCGGCGCCGGTATCCTTTGTGAGCGCCACGCGCCGCCGCACGCGCATCGACGGATTAGGCTTTTAGACAGGCTCTTTAGGAGACAGGTCTAGCGAGGAACGGAACTGTAAGCATCTAGTACGTACAATGCTCAAGAAGGGAAACTAGACGAAGGGTTTAGGCTCTATAGACATATTAAAAAAAGTTGTGCCCATCGGTTTCATCCTCCGTTATGCTCCGTTTTCGGCCACCTTGCCCTAAAGATCCCTTACTACTATTATATCCCTGAGGTTGTGGGTTGTTCCAAGTCGGAGAAAGTGTTAAATGGGTTATTACATTGTGTTATTTTTACAAGCAACCTTGATTCTGTGTATGTGCCCGGTTGATGACCATGGTCCCCTCTCTATTATAAGGGAATTTACATAACAGTGTACCGTTGGAGAATATTTGAATTGTAATCTCATAAAAAAACATCTTTTAACCTTTTGAACGCCAGAGCATAAACGCTTCGGCGTGCCCCCGACGCCAAGCCACAAATTCGCCGTACTTTTTGTCACATATTTGTGACGTTTGGCTTACAAGGCACGCGCTTGCTTGTCATGCATACGTGACGATGGCGTTCAAAAGGTGGAACCTTAGTTCCAGCGAGACAGGCCTATGAAGAAATCATTCTTAAAATATTGTGGAGTAATTCTATAAGAAAACCAAATGTTTGACCTGTAACTAGTTACCCGCTTCGGCTATGTGTAAGTACCTTTTTTTTTGAAGGATGAGAAATCATCAAATGACTTCTTCCGCTCTGGGTAGAGCGGAAGGGCGTGTCAGACTCTTACTGACTAAAACCCATCCGTGTTCCTTCTAAAGCCCTTTGTGTTCCAGGGCCGCGGTAACTCTTTCGAACAAATTCCGCAACCCTGGTAGATGTGTAAGTACCTACGGCTTAGTGCATGCAAAGAGAAAACCAATAACGACCTAATCTCGAAAGAAATAAACTCATTTTCCACGCAATGTTTTTCCTACCGTCAGTTTAAAAAACAAACAAACATAAAAGAAACTTCTTAGAATAATGTGCAGACTAATCAAATAATAGAACAGTAAGAATTGGATGAAGATGTCACTTTCAATTTTCAAGTTTATAAGTTACAGAAGTAAACTGAACTTGTTCTGTCTATAAAAGCAATTTCCTGTAATTTGTAGCGTTTTACTGGAAAAAATAACTTAGTCCAATTTTTTTTTGTTATTTTTTTAGTTCAATTCACTTGGTAGCGTTGTGGTGATTGAGTCTTGGTTATTAAGATTGGCTGATTGTTTTTCAGGGTGAGAATGTGTTGGTGAATCTTCTTTCGCTTTGGATCGTGTATTTCCGTGGTATTCCGTGGCACTCACGTATTATGCTACTGTCTATCAGAGTATGTAGAGAGAACTTCCAGAGATTACCTCGTCCAACGAAACAAACCTACAATTATACCTACCTACTAGTTTAATTTTTTTTTCTGAACAATATGTATTGTTCATCTTTTGTTTTATTTCCAGGTATGTTATTTTTTTAATGGAAACTTCTTTAGCGGCGTTGTGCACTTTTTGGGATGGGTAAAAAATGTTAAACTCGCGTCAGGGCACGTGACCTGATTGAAAATTCGTAAGACGGAGGGAGAGTAGACCGCCGCCGGCGCGGCGTAGGAGAGGAAGTAATATCCCCCTCTCTTTCTACCGCGTGGCGAAAATGTATGCCTCAATGCATGCATATGCAATTCGTGCGAAATTATTCCCTAACCATTCCAAAATATCAAAAATGCACAACGATAATGTTCAAGTTTTCACTTCTGCCGGCACTCCCGGAGTGCAACCCGTTGTTTTTTTTTTCTATTTCACTGTCTTATATAATATATCTATCATTTTTCAGACTTCGTACTTGGGGAAGTACCTAAACGCTTTTTTTCCTACTACCAATATCCGTAGATAATCCACATTTCCTTTTTAAAAATCTGCATGAATCATTGTCACAAAAAAACTAAGCTTATCGAACATAGACAGAAACTCTCAATCGATTGGTTAACATGCACTGTCATTGTTTTGATATGAATTTTGATTGGTTAGTTTTTGTCTGTCAAGGTCATACAAGGACGTATGGTAATTGGTTGTTTTATGCTCTCAATCTCAATGGGTCATAACATCCGTGTTTGTATGAAAGGATTGTGGATTGACAGTTCAAATCCGCTTGTGATAAAAAAAGTGGTCTTGCCTACCTATTGATGCTCTGTACATTCTTGTAGTCTGGTCAATTACGGTCTTCGATTACTTCTCCTGGCAGCACAAAGGTGTGAAAAACTAGACTCTTTTGTTTTTTTATTCATAGGCTCGCGTTTGACTGCCAACTCACCTGATGGGTAGTGTTGTGATCGACGATGGAACTTCTCAGAAGTAACTTATTCACTCTTGGCTTAAATACGAGGGTATTTAAGCCAAGAGCGAATAAACCGAACTAAACTTTAACTCAAATTAAACAGTAAATAAAGAAAGAAAGAAAAGTAGTTTTTTTGGCAGATACACACAATATATGTACAAATAAAAGAAACCTTAAATTTAAAACAATTATAATGTGTGCCCCGCGACTGCGGTAAATACCTAGTGTTTTTACTCTGAACCTCGTTTAGATAGGAAATCTCTTGAATTTTAAATTCCGAATTACATCACAGAATCAATTATACATTCAATCAATTACACACTAAAGATTAGTGCAATTTTCTACTTGGCGACAGGCCTTAATATTTATGGAACCCAGTCTATAAAATTAAGATCATTCTGTCTTTCTTAACCTATTACCAACCATAATGATGTAACAGCCAATTTGATTCGATCCATAAAAGGAAAAGTACAAGTCGGAAGAACCTGTTCAAATGACATTGAAACCTAGATTTTGTCGCTTAAGTTTAGTTTAGGTATAAATAAAAAACAAGATGGCGACTGAGACGAATCCGTCTCGAAATTAAGGAATCGTTCGTTAACTTAATTCAAGGCTTTTAAGTGTTGAGTCAAGGACTGTGGCTGTAGATGGTATACCTGTTTTAGTCTTAAATGTATTACTTTCGGTTTTTAACCTGTTTAATATTCGTCAGTTTGAATAATCATTACGTTCTGTAGCATCTGCCTAATAAAGCTAGATATTAAGCTAAATTTTAGTTTTGTATAAATTTTAATTATGAACTTATTACCTAGAATTTATGAATATTACTGGAAACTTAAATTATGGTAGTAAAGAGAACATCAATATAATATCCGCAGTAAGAGAAAAGGATGGAATAAAACTGTCAGAAAATGCACGTCGTGACTGTGACAAGAAGGTTTCTTCTCTGCATGATGCTGAGCAATGGTGCGGAAGAATGAGAAACATGTGTTGAAAGTTTAAAGTTCAAATTTGGATGGCTTTATGAAGAGGGTAAAACCAAACAATGATTGATAGACTGTGTTAAAGCTGTTGTAGCTAAAATAGGTTGACTGCTAATAGAAAAATATGACAGAAGAACACAAATGTTGATTTTAGTGGTCGCTCAAAATATCGGTTTTTGTTTTTTGTGATGCGGAAGAATGAGAAACATGTCGTGATGAAAGTTTAAAGTGTAAATGTGGATGGCTATAAGAAGAGGAAACCAAAGAAACGATTGATAGACTGTGTCAAAGCTGATATGGCTTAAATGGGGTGACTACCAATAGAAAAGTATGGCAGCAAAACACAAATGTTATACCGTCCTGAAAATAAATTGAGACGGAGGCAAGAGAATGATGAATGCTAAGTTTTATGACGATAGACAAATGGAACATGACATGATGAAAGAATTTGAATTAGCACACTTACACTAGAGAGAAGCTGCTTACTTTGTTAAAGTAATAGCTGCAGTATAACAGGTGCAAACAAAAACTAGTGGCAATTGTTCCACAAAGAAATGCGTGGGCCCTAGAAAGGCTTTCAAAAGGTCAGTGTTTGTTATTTATACAGCAGGTGTAATAGCACCTGTTTTGACCTTTGTTTATATTATTTGTTTAAAGCAGTTTATGAACACAGCTGTGTTAAAGTTTTTTGAGAAGGTTTTGCGACAGCGGTTACACCCACTCTCTTCTCGTGTCTCTTTGCAAATGTACCGACGTGGTTCATAGATAAGTGTCCTTTTCTTTGTTAATGAAAATACTGTTTTATTGCTTGTTTGTGTGCTGCATTTCAATAGGATTTTAGCTGTCAGTCTAAGTTTCTTGACATGTCAATTTAATACTTCCCAAGTTTTAAATAAGACTTTAAAGCTTCCGGGTGTGTTAGAGACAAAACATCGTGTTTTGTGTGTGTGTGAATCATCAGCAGTTCAGTCCGAAGAAGTCCACCATTATGGTTCGACTTTCAATTTTATTCAGTAACTTTACAGTTCAAAGACAATTTTTAATAGTGTAAATATATTGTATTTTTAAGACAAGTTATTAAATTAAAAATAAAAAGTTTGTAGTAAGTACTTACATTACTTTAGTTTGTTCTTTCGTTCTTACACCCCACTATCTTTTTTTTTGTCAAAATCTGAACTCTTCAACTGTCAACTTACTGAATACAATTTAAAGTCGAACTAGAGTAATAGGCGTCCCCTATGTGTCGCCAGATCGGCCTCGCGTCCTGCATCTCGTATCTAGCAGATTCCTGCGGCTTTCACCAGGTCATTGGTCCTTTATGTAAATCAGTTTTGATATCAATAAAAGCCTCAAGATAAACTGTGTCCTAAACTGTCCACAACCATAAAGCGAATGAACCTTGCAGGAACTTATACTAACGCTTAACCGTAAGAAATAAAGCCCAGTACTTATCCAGTTTCTGATTCGTACATAATGTTCACAGGCTTTTAGGCAAATGGAGGCATATGATCGTTAGTTGACGGGCTACGAACCTTCGGTCGTTTTATTGCTAAGGGTTATAGCTTTCGTTTCTAGGCTGTGTTAACACTGTTGGTTTTAGTTAATCTTGTTTTGTTTTGGAGACTGCGTTGGGTACCATGCAGTGTTTTGTTTTTTAGTTCGATGGGTACCTTAATTTTCTGCCAGGGTTGCGGAATTTGTTCGAAAGAGTCACCGCGGCCCTGGAACGCAAAGGGCTTTAGAAGGAACACGGATGGGTTTTAGTCAGTAAGAGTCTGACACGCCCTTCCACTCCACCCAGAGCGGAAGAAGTCATTTAATGATTTCCCATTCTTAAAAAAAAAAGGTACCTTAATTTTATCTTCACGTAAGTAACTAAATTATGTCAAACCATTCTTTAAAAAAATTACGTTACGGTAGAAAAATAAATCAGTCGTCCATACTTTAACAGGGTTTTTAGGCTCATTATATTTCAGGAAGTTTCAGAAAACTTTCAGCTCCCACTCGGTCTCCCAATGACCTTTAACAGAACCACAGTTTGGTCGTTTCACTACAATTTAATTTTCACAAAAGCATTCCCTTATTCTCAAGGATTTTTCCAGTATCGTTTGTGCGTTAACAGACAATCTCCTTACATGAATAAACCTGCTATTGTATTTAATCTCCTGGAAAATATCTTTGACACGTGGTATCAAATGTGCTTGCTAAAACCTTTTGCATCTCTCAAACGAAATCCGTGAGCAGTACACAAAGCTTTTTATAGATATACAGGTTGTTCCGACTATGGCGTATACAGGGTGTATAAAGCTCCGCCCACACTTCGGCAGCGCATAGCATCATATACACAATGGTCACACTGGATGCATATTTATAGGAAATTTTCCACCGAACGCCTTTGTGGATTCGATTCTGTTTGATACATTTTAATCCTAGTTCGGAGCAGCACTGAGATAGATTTAAAGCTTCAATAGATTGAGCTTTTCATTCGTGGAATAAAATATGAGAAAATGTTTTGTGTTTGTGAATTGTTTGATATTCACTTTTGAAAAGAGGTCTGATACGATTAAGTAAAAATGCATGAGAATATCTTTCCTGTAAGACATTTATTTACCGGTGAAGCTTTTCAAAGTGGGTATTCTAGGACCGCCATTGTATCTTTGTGCATGAAGTTTTAAATAAATATGAACCTTAGCACGTGGCGTTTTGTAGTTTCTACCTACCCCGATGTGAAAAAAGCGTGGGTATGTATGTGTGTGCAAGCATCATTTTACTTCTTTTTTTGACTGTTTTTTTTTACATTTCTCAAAACAGAGAGCAGACAAAACGCAGTTAAAAAATTTGCTTCAAAATCCCAAAAAATGGCAGTTTTGTCAGCGTTTTTACACGACTGCCTAGTAAAATCTGTGATGAACAGAGATAGCACTAATTGCGCGTGACGTCACTTACAAATCCCGCCATATTGAATTGAAGACATCCAGTTTGTACTGGATGGACGACATTTTTTTGTGACAAGGATAGAAGACTAATCACTAATCGCACTGTTTTAATACCATCTATCAAATAAGTATTCATTTATATAGATTTTTCATAGTAGTCAAATACTCGTATTTCATGGAGATGATATTTCGCAAAATCAAACTATTACAACAAAATTTTGTAGTAATGATCAATATTTCTGATTAATATGTTGAATTACCCTAAATCACGAATATTCTACTAGTTAGTGAAATTAAATCATTATCGTCAGAAAGGTGTTACTTTGGTGAACCGCTTGTCAAATAATATATTGCGGTTATGTTGTAACAGCATACTTCAATTGGGTCTCAAGTTTTTAAATCGACACCGTCAATGGTTACCGAATATTCGGTGATTTAAAATATCTTTAGTTTTTATATAATGACAAGCTGTGCCCGCGGCTTCGCTCCCTTCACCAACAACGGACAACCGTTACCTACCCTACTCTACCTACCCTACTCTACCTACCCTACATACCCCTACCCTTTTTTTGTTTTAAATCCTTCCCTGTAATCTGGCGACCAAAACAAAAAAAGAATTAGCCAAATCGGTCAAGCCGTTCTCGAGTTTTAGCGAGACTAACGAACAGCAATTGATTTATATATATATAGATAGATCACGTCTATTGATAATTTAATTATCTATTTGTAATTCAATCGATTTTATTTGGACGAGTGCAGGCCATCGGGTCAACTTTAAAATGTTAATAATCGACGTACTTCTAAGTATTTTAAATTTATCTGAAAACATTGTAGTATGTGTTATAGATGTATCAATTATGATGCATCATAACATATAATTAATTCATGTGTAACAAATATAGTAAAACTTTAATTTGAAAAGAGTAACTATGGAGTTTCTTGTCCGTTCTTTTCTATAAGAATCTACGAATCCATCTAATCTACTATTTTTAACAGTAAATGTGTTCTGAAGTGCCTTTTATTGGCCCTATTGTAATAATAGTTAAGATGTACTCAAACAATTATAAGGTGTTTGAGTGCCTAACATATAATGTTATAATTTATTTATGTTCAGAATGTTAAATTTATAATGGAGTTGTTATATTTATGTGTATTTTTTTGGTATTTTCAGGTATGTTTGCTGTCTGTACAACATTTTGAAGATACTTGTTCTGGGATATCTGGTAAGTTAAACAGATGATTCTAAATACATATCTAAATATTTATACATGCGACAAGATACTTTTTTTTCTGCGATAAACTTATAGACTCACCTGCAGACCTGCAGACTACACCTAAAAATCACAGTTAGTTGACGCAGCTTAAAACTTTCAACTTCGCGAACAAAACCACGTTGAAAAGTTAGTTCGCAGTTCTATCATCCTCCTTTTGACATTTTGTCACCTATTATATTACAAATAAGTTGTCGTTACATTTTTCGACGAGTAAGACTGTAGGGGTAAGTTTGCGTGGGCCGCGTAGATGGAATTATGCCTTTATTATCCGAATGACCTAAATATATGGCGGAGAAGCGTTTTTCTATGTGCGTGGGTATTGACTGGAAGTAATTTTTTGTCTGCATTTTTTACTGAGGAAAGCTTTTAGGTTATGCTATCTAGATTTTTTTTGATACCTAATTAGGTTAATTTTTGTGTTTCTAAGTTCCAGACTGTCATTATTTGTATGGAATATAATACTTATATAGAATATTCACGATTGTCTATCATGAAGATTGTTCGTTAAACTTTAAGAGTTGAGTTTTATCACTGTCTATAATTTCTATAGTACCTTATTAAAATATTTCCTACGAAAATTGAAAACGATGTAACATTTTCGCTTCAGAAGTTTTCAGTAAACAACAAAATGAAAATTAATTCTCCAAAGTCACAAACACACTAGATGAGTGTATGAGTATGTTTCTAAATAACAAAGTAACGTCTGTTGTTATTACTCAAACGTATTTATTAAAACTTGGCGAACACATTAGCATTGTTACCGGTGCTCTATTATTTGATGTTGGGATATATATTTGAATAAATTATTCATAATTATGAAAATCGTGTTAGTTATTTTTGTAAAAAGTGGATTGTTCCGATGTAGGTTGTGCTTAATACTTCGGTCTAATTAAATCGTATCGTTAAATAAGAACGAGTAAAAATATCTCTACGTATGTAACTAAAAAACACAATCCCAAAACAACTCCCAGCGTCCTTGTTTCATATAATCTTGAACCATCTTACCAGTACAACGCGAAACAATGCCTTGTCACTGCGAAAATTGCTTTCACATTACCCTAAGCTGTTGAATTCGCTAAACCGTTGACGCCAATCACGTCCACCCACGCCAAACGTTTATACCAAGCGGGAGCGACGTGTAATAAAAACCTGACCCTTATTTTATTCGAAATATTCTTTTGTCTAATATTCGGTAAATTTTCGTTTGAGCTAGTAAAAAGTGTGGTATTAGAGATTTGTGTGACTCATTATTTTTGTTTTATTGATAGTTTAATTTTAGAGACTGACAGTTTCGCTGACCGTATTTATATATACATATATATTTAAGTTATTATTAAAAACACTAATTATTTTTACAAAGTTAAAGTTAAATTAAAAAGATGTTTCATTTTAAAAACATTCCTCAAATATTAGTATCGTGAGCACAAATAAAAGGTGTTATAGGTACCTTGGTTTTTAGTAACTTTAAGCCTCTTAAAACAAATTTTAAGAGGCTTAAAGTTACTAACAAGTATTAGAGCGCCGTAAAAACCAATTTTGCCGGTCGTTCAGGAATTCGAATTCCCCAGTGAGTAGGAAAGGGGAAGATCGACATTCGACATTTTGAAGTTCTGTTTGCGAATGCACACTCGTTTTTTTTTTGGACTGCTTGAATTTTCGTGTAGTTTCTCGTGGCTTCCGTTTTTCGACACCGGAACATTTCCGGATGTAGTCTTCATCAAAATTACGTTATGTTTGTAAGTGCTGTTGAAAATATTTAACCATCTACTTTGTAGCTTAATACTCAATGAATATGTCGTTATGAATCATCTTCACTTTTAATTTTTCCAAACTTCAAAAGTATTTCAATAGGTATTATTAAGAGTCAGTAAACATCAAAGCTTAAGTATTGTAAAAAAATAATATTTTAACTGAAATTGATTGACAGCTGCCAAAGAATGAAAATAAAAGAAAGAATGAAAAAATATTTAATTGCCCCAAAACGACATACCTATCCACATACATAATTTTAATTTTCTTAAACTAAACCCTAAACGATAGTGTTAGTAGTTCTTAAATTATATTAGTAAAGACACGTTAAAAACTAAATAAGAAACAAAAAAAATAACAAAATTATGAGTAGGTATAAAATAGTTGCATGCCGTGGTTGTGGCAAAAGAGCTTCCACTCTGCATAATGCTGAGCCGTGGGGGACCCACAGCACGGCGCTGATTTTCAGTGTTCGCCTAGGACATGACGTACGGAAACCAAGCCCGCTGTTCATGTGGAAATAGACACTAATATTAAATATAATAAGTGTCTTAACAAAAACATAGAGGTCCGCAAAACGCCGCGCGCAACATTCAAAGCTGTCATATTGGTTGTTTGTTGTAAGTAAATTGTAAAGCTTTCTTTAAGTTTATAAATATTTGAAGTAAATGTAGGTACAGATAGTCTAGCCTTCAAAAATAGAACACCGTTCCATATTTTATTTATGAAATAGAGTAAGCCTTGCCGACTCGTCTTTAGACCTAATAATGTCCTTATTTCTGAATATCTCACCTCTCTTTCTCATTCCTTCTGTTATAAAGGGACAGCAAGTGTCTATAAAGCCGAAGATTAGCACAGTGAGTGATGAAGTCTCCGTTCAGCGTCCGAGCCATTAATTACAACGTCCGCTGTTAGTCGAATCACGTACGACGAGCTGACAAATGGCCATAAGGACAGCGGTTGAAATGTAATTACTTTGTTATGGGGCTTGGAAATCTGAACGAATAACTAGTTAGTGAATATCTGAAGATTTTAGCAAAATCAAATAATTAAAAAACACATTTACAAAATCAGAACCTTCCTAAATTTCGCCGTAGTTAAGTCAAAATTGATAGATATTGTTAAAAAATAAATAAATAAATTAATTGATATGTTGTATTTTTCAAAGTAAAAATACAAACGTGTTGCATGCATCAAAAGGCTTTACTATCTTATTTATTTTTTACTTGAAGTTTTGTTTATCAGACACTTTTTGTTGTTGTTATATTTTGCCATATCTTCCTTTTTTTTTCGCCGTAATAATTATGAATATTGAAGAATTTGGTAAAAGGTGCATTCAACATTTAAAAACTGACATAATTCTGAAATATTTCTAGTTTATTGATTGATAAATGTTGATATATTTAATTAAGCAAGAATACCTTTTGCAAGGTAGTAAAAGCATCAAGAAAATTTAGTACAATGTCCTAATAAAACAGTAATAACACCGACCCACTTTACAAACTAAAATCACATTATATAACGGAAAACTAATTAAGACTAGTTTAATCTTAGATCAAATTAAACGGAGCAAGCTTCAACTTTGATTGAGCGTGGTAGTACGTCATCAAACACATTCAAGTATCAAAATTATTTAGTCACGGTATACTTAGTAGTTATGTTACTGACGTCAGAGAGTAACTTGTAACGTCTTGTGCATCACTTGGGAAATTCCAGCGCAAGAAAAAATGACGTCAGAAACGTCATTAACAGGATAATTGTTTCTGATTGGCTGTCTTAGAAAGTGCCAGTGAGAGAATGACGTAGTTAACTGTGTCTATAAGAGGGAAATGCAGCTATTTCATTATGTGTAGGTTTATATTGTACGATGATCGTATTAGTTTTGAATGCATGACGAGATTTTAGAATTAGCAATGACAATTTCTTTTTTTATTTATGGTATCTAAAAACACCTATTTTTGGGTCTATACAAGTCAAACGTGTTGGTTTTTCTACTTTTATTCAAATGCATGCGAGGCCTTAATAAAATAAAAAAAATATTTATGAGCAAAAATGGTAGTTCATCTCTGCAGTTGATCAAGCTTAGTGGCCCCATAGGACTTAGCTAGGAGAATGTCGCACTTGACCGTGGTTTTGTCGACGTTAAGATATAAAATGTTTGCTATGAATAAGTACAACATCAAAATGTGCCAAATGAAGGAAAATCTATTTTTCTACATTCTAGTACATCTATCGATAACTCTGAATATTAATCGTGTTTTTTTTTGTTTCTTTTAAAACTGCTGAAGCACAACTTGTGAGAAACTCCGAGACTGTTATTAAGTGTCGACGTCAAAAACGTCACTAACGGCCGATTTCAATAATGTATCTAATTTTTTTTTATATTTGAGATGAGTTTGCTCTTGACTCTGGTCTGTCTAGGTCATCGATGACAGAGACAAAGTCAACGATGGAGCGAGCTTACCCAGAAGAAGCCTGTTCACAAACAACGAAACGTCAACGTCAACGAAACGTGTTAGTTGCTAATATGACAGTTGGTTAAAGGTGTATATGTTATTGAGACCGGCCAATACAGAATGCCCAAAATGCCTACACAGTAGATGCTACTGCCTGTTGACTCACTGTATATTTTTTTATGCTTTTCTTCTAAAGCAGCGTGATTAATAGTCGCCGTGTCACGTCGGCAACAAGTGGGGTGTTTCTATTTCACAGAAAACTGCCTTTGCTTCGTTCCAGACGACGTTTTTGCCCCATCTATAATGTCCCAGTTCCCTCAATTGTCTTGATGGAGCAATTTTATGTTCCAAAGGCGTTCCGGGGAATTGAAATGAAGGCAAGATTTAGTTTAAATTTTCGACAGTTTTTCATAGATTCAGGTAAAGTTATCTCAGTATTATATGAAATAAAGATTTTTCCATTTCATCATCATTAACATCCTCCATAGTGTGACTCCAGCCACTGCTATATACTACTATAATATTACATATGCGATAGTGCCTGTCTGTCCGTCTGTTACCTCTTCACACGCTTAAACCGCTGTACTGATTTAGATGAAATTTGGTACATAATTAGATTAGACCTTGGAGAAGGACATAAGCTACATTTTTTTGCGAGAAAAGGGCTTGAAGGGGTTGAAATTGTGGATGAAAGTTTGTATAGGAGTCCGTTAATATTGAGGATAAAACCTTGAACCTTTGTATTAAAGGCACTTGATAAATAATAAAAATACTTATGTTCCAGCGTTTTTAAAACATTTGTATCTTAAAAAAATAAGGCTATCTAAAGTAACTATTCCACGAGGACGAAGTCGCGGGCTAAAGTTAGTGATAAATAAATCTTATTTTGATTTGAATACCTATTAACATCAAGCTTTTATTTTGGCTAAAGTTGAAGAAAGCCCAGTATAAGTCTTCCCTTATGAATAGTTAGAAATAAAAAAGATTTATTAATAGGTTAAGAAAATACCCATTCAATATAAATAAATATCTAGAAGTCTGGTAAAGGAAATTAGCTTCCAATCTTATTTTCTATGTACTAGGTCAACATGAAATCGAAGAGGTCGATGTCATACACGTGTAAACTGGAATGACTATATTGAGAGTAATGTTGGCTTGTAATTTGTACGTTATTTCGGCAAAAGCCCAATTGTGGGCGGGACGTGAGACGTGGGCAATGTCGCGCCAACCAACCCTTCACTTGTGTCTAGGAAGATACAAGCTTCTATATTGAAAAAGGGGTATTTAAGTCAAGAGTGAATCCTCCTTCTGCGAAGCAGTAACGCTAGCAAAGGAGGAGGCAGGCCGCGCGAGGGAAAGGCTTCCCTCGCACGGCCTGGCCTTCGCCCCAACGGCCGCTACAGGAGAAGACGCCCCGGGCGTTGGGAGTCGCAGGGTGATCCCCGGCCACCTTAGGCGCTGGCCTGCGGACGACGAGCATTGGGTGGCTCGTTGTCCGATCACCACCAGGCCCGGGTCGATGGCGCGTTGTGTTCCACGCGCGCCTCAAAGAGATGTCAGCATAGAAGACGGGGCCCGCTAGGGCCAGAGCCTGCCAGGGTTGCGGAATTTGTTCGAAAGAGTCACCGTGGCCCTGGAACGCAAAGGGCTTTAGAAGGAACACGGATGGGTTTTAGTCAGTAAGAGTCTGACACGCCCTTAAAACTCTTTTTCTTTCTTTCTTCTTTCTTAGACATAGTTTGTTCATTATTGATAACTAGCTTTTGCCCGCGAATTCGTATGCGCATATCCCGTTTTTTCCCGTTCCCGTACCAATTTCGAAAAATCTTCTCTTAGTACTCTTCAAGGAACCTACATGCCAAATTTCAGCTTTCTGTGACCAATAGTTGTCTAAGTTGTCTACGTTGTCTGTCAGTCAGTAACGGAAGAATTTTAGGAGGGTAGAATTATCTGAAAAATGGGCCTAGATCAATTTTGATTATGAATAAAAATTATTTTACTCAACTCCTGTGTAAAATATTGTTTCCCCGAGAACTTTTTAATGAGAGTTTTAATTTCTCGTCGTTTGCAAGTTCCGGGGTTTTGGGTTTCGTCGTTATTTTTAAAATATTAGCATTATTATGTTGACTTACCCTCTTTTCAGTAATGGTCCCAGGAGGCGTGAAATGGTTGATGTTATTAGGATAGGATAGGCGGGAACTTACCTCTCAGCGTTCTATTTTTTAATCTAGGTATACATCATCATCTGCCTAGCCTTTTCCCAACTATATTGGGGTCGGCTTCCAGTCAAACCGGATTCAGCTGAATATCAGTATTTGGAGATATCAGAGGAGCTCGTGGCTAAAGCATATCAGCCGCACGGGTCGATCAAGGTTAAGCAACGCTTGCCAAGGTTGGTCTGTGGATGGGTGACCATCTTAACATATCGAGTTTCCTCCGTGCCTCGGAAAGCTCGTTAAGCCGTTGGTCCCGGCTGCCATATGTAGATTTTTGGTAGTCGTTACGGATTGTCAGAAGCCAGTAAATCTGACTCCAGTCTGGTTCGCCTCCTTTTTGATCTAGGTACACAAATGACAAAAAGGAACTTCTCAAGAAGTAAGGGCTCCTCTCAATTTGCTCGCTCCTGGTACATATGCTTCTCTTTTCTTGTGCCGATCCCCTCGCTCCCTCGTATACTTCTTTGTACATAAGATATTGTGCCAGCGTTCAGCAATAATAACTTCGCAGGTAGAAATGCTGATTCCTTTCAGAAAACCATCAAAGACCTCTATGAATGGAAAGTCACGTGGTATTATGTAAAGGAAGAGCTATACGTTATACCTTAATAATAAAAGTATATAATATTAATGTCGTAGGCGTCGAACCAATCAGCACTCACCGGCGTCTAATCACGCTCAAAGAAGTGCGGTAATCATGTTGTTTTCTCGCCTTTTCATTTGAAGTTATTTTCGTCTCGGATAAGAAGCATCTTTAAATTGGTCTCTGAAGGCTGCTTTGTAATCGATTTATAAATGTTTGGTTCATTTTGATCTTTAGAGGATCTTTATGGTTTTAATGTGAAGGTTGATTTTTGTTTGCAATACCTTATTTTATGCTTCAACACATGCTCATCTGCCAGGGTTGCAGAATTGGTTGGAAAGAGTCACCGCGGCCCTGGAACGCAAAGGGCTTTAGAAGGAACACGGATGGGTTTTAGTCAGTAAGAGTCTGACACGCCTTCCACTCCACCCAGAGCGGAAGAAGTCATTTGAGTATTTCCCATCCTTAAAAAAAAAATGGTTGTCTGTGAAGTCGGTTTACGGACGATAGTTTAACGTGACAACGTCATAACAAAACATTGATGAAATGATCGTAATGTTACAATGAGCGTAACGTTAAAATGAGTCATCCTTTTTCGTGCGTGCAGCCGGGCGGCGTTCATCGATTTATTAGACGTTGTCACGTCAAAAAAAAAATATCACATGCTCATTAAAGAAATGACTAGTGGACTATTATTAAAACATTATCGATGTTGGAGTAAAACGGGTATGTACGCGATTTCTGTCGCATTCCTGTCACAAAAACATTCATTTCTTCGCATAAAAAACTATGAAATCGAAGAATCACTCAAACATGTACTAAAGGGTCCTTCCCACGGCTCGTGTCAAAGCCATTCCCTACCAACACGTCCCCGGTAACCTATAAACGACACAAACCCGTAACTGAACACTGTCGCTGGCTATCGCTTTACATGAAGTGAAATCATATCTACTCATAGTTCGTGAACGCAGAAAGCGTACACATACGGGTTTTTTGTGTGTCGTATCGTTGTATGTTGTTCGTGTTGGATCGTGGGAGGTGGGCAGAAGAGTTGAAATTGTGTTATTTTCATGTGTTTCTGGCTTAGATTAGATGTTGGTTTTGGCCAAATTTGTCCATGAATATTGATTGATGGCACTTGTAATCGGTTTAATTGGTGACGTGTTTGGGATCTCTGAAGTCTGAAGGGGGGGGGGGG
>NDFZ01005306.1:432129-527573 GCA_002192655.3 Mamestra configurata
CTGAAGTCTGAAGGGGGGGGGGGGTAGAACTACGTCATAAATAAGATGAAAGGTAAATTCTGGTACCCTAAGTATTGATCACAAAAATTTGGAGTTTCCACGAGTATCAAACCCAAAAACCGTAGTCGTTGCAAGATATAATAGAAACTGCCAATAAAGAACCCGGTTTTAACGTAATTAAAGAACCTTTCAATCCTAATTGAATATCCCATTACTAAAGCACACATAAAACCAACAATCTAAACACACATAAAAACGTTAATAACATCAATTCGCACAAGGAAAAAGGAAATAAAAACAATTACAGTTGTAGCACAGAAATACGTCGCGCTAAGTTAAAGTAAGTAGAGCCATAAAGTAACAATACGGTAATGCGACAAAGGGAACCATTATGTCACCACTCTAGTGTATGGGAACTGGGAACTGGGGAGAGGTTCCGTACGTATATTATTTTGGTTTAGATTTTTTTTGGATATTTTTTAAATTCAGGTTTACAATTTGACCATAAAAATATGTGTGTAAAATTGAGTACTTATTTTAAGCATGTTTATAAAAAAAAATATGACGAAACCGTGATATTACACGCTTTTGGTATTATTATTCCAATCCTTGTCACTCAAACCGTCATAAAAAATCTCAATTTGCAACTTTTTTTCACCCTCGACTTACAATAAAGTATAATTAAGCCAGGCCATCTAGTAACAATACGGTAATGTGACAAAGGGAATAATAAAATTATGTCACCTCTTTGCACTGTATGGGAACTGGGAACTCGGGACAGGTTCCGTTCCGTACGTATTTTGATTTAAATTTGTGTCTAATAGGGTTTAAATGACGACTGTAGTGTAAATAATGGGTACCTATTTTAAGGATGTTACATAAATAATTAAATTTTTGAATAATACATAAACTCGGTAGTAAAATAGTCAAGTTACAAGGTTTTGGAGTGATTATTCCAATCTTTGTCACGCAAACCATCGTTTAAAAATATTCAATCTGCAACTTTTATCACTTTTGACTGAAATTAAATATAAGTAAGTAAGGTCATAAAGTAACTAATACGGTAATGTTACTAAGGAAACCATTATGTCACCACTCTGCACTCTATGGGAACTGGGAACTGGGGAGAGGTTCCGTATATTCATTTATTTTTACTTTTTGTTTGGTTATGAGATGTGTGTCTAATCGTAGACAAGGGTGAAACATTTTTCCAAATTACATACTTAGAATGTACATTTAGGCACATGAAAAGATAATGCGCCCTTAAGTACCTATAAAAACATAGCTTCAGGACATTTTTCCCAAACAACAGGCACACGTGTATAGCATTATACTTAAATATTTAATTAGATTAATGTTATCGCCTAAGTCGTGAGTTTATTGTTTGATGTTAGCGTAGGACTAAATACTTTCCATTTTGCGCTTGGTATCGCAATCAGTGTCTAGGATAAGCCAATAGAAACCAAAAATAAAGTTAATGATCTTTCCGTTTTTAAAAGGTATTGATCAAACCTTCCATCCGGTTAAGTGAACATAAAGTGGGTTGACAATGTGTTGAATGACAGATCACTTCATCTTACTTCACCTAAGTTTTCACGCTGCTGAGGTTTTTGCAGAATAGGATCCCAGTTTGAATATAACCAAAGTCTATTTTCCGCCACAAAAGCAGGATAATATTGTACCTTTATAAAATCACGATCCATCCATGGAATCATGAGTGTAGTTCGCGATAGTCTTGAGTAAAGTTTACCCGATCTTATAGTAAACATTGCAAGTTTACTGCCTCAACTTTCAGCTGACTCGTTCCTCGCGTTACCGCCATAGTTTAAACTTCGCAAACTAGTTTATATTGTGCCAACAGAAGGTTATTTTCAAACGATTTATGATATTTTTAGATTTAATTATATTTGGAACAGTCGGTTTTCTAATTTTAGCTATTTGAGTTTTAGGTAAAAGTTATTTGTGTAAACTGTTACTAAGCTTAAAAACTGTTAGTAATCCTAACATTTTAACAATGAAAATGACTTTAAAATAGTTTAATATGCTACATTTCTTCTCTCGATTATGTTAAAGTTTGTTGACTAGTTATTTATTCTACTTTTCAAAGGCTTTTTGGATGTAATTTCTTTTATTGAGAAATGGGCTTGCTCTTGACCTCGATCACGCCTGATGGAACCGATGGATGAGGTCTATGATGGAGCGAGCGTGCCCAGAAGATGCCTGTTCAGTAGTGTAGACAGGTTATTTGTGGAAGGGAACACAGAAGCTGGCAGAGAGTTACACTTATTTTGCATGTACAAAAATGAAAGAAAATTGCGGCATCTCATTTTGACTGCGGAACCCTACTCGGGCACAACGCAACGTGCCAGAGTGATAAATATAATAAAAGCGTCTGATATGAATGCGGACTGTAGTTCGTACTATCACGCTCCTGCCCAATGGAACTGTCCAGTAACTTGTAGTAATGGTGTATTCAGTTATTGTAGGCGTAGTGAAAAATATTGTTCGCTGAAAGAATATTTAACGGATAGATAGTAGGTATCAGGAAAATAAATTAGAAGTTTATTTTTCACTAGATGATTTTCATTATAGTTTGAAAAACTGGACGGAGAAATAATTCACGATAGGAATTATTTCTGGTCTAACGTTCAGGTCAATGTTTCAACACTCGGGGAGGCCCATGTCCAGCAGTGATAATGACGAATCTTATCCCAATTTGTCTTCAATTCATTTATCTTATATTTTGTAAAATTTTCACCTCTTTCAGACTTCTCTATTAGCCGTAATACGAAAAAAACTTTTTACAAAAAAAATACAACTTACTTCCAATTATAAAACACAACAAATTATGAAATGGTGTTTTTCGTTTTTTCTTTGTTTTTTGACACCGATTTCCGAAATTAAAGTTATTTTAGAATTTGTAGTGTTTTTATTTGAAAGTCTGTTGTATTTTTTGTAATTTTTATTTTTTTTATTTTTTACTTTTAAGTGGTGATACCCAACTCTGGGGTATTACCACTTCAATCTAGTTAAATTGCCATTATTCCCATGATGAGAGGTTGCGCTATTTCCCAATACGGAATTACTTTGTGTGCCTTCGCAGTCCAAGTCCAGACCAGCTCATAGTTACCTAAACATCTATCCTTATTTTGAAGCCGGTTAAAAATAATCCGTGAACACTAAATTAATATTAAAGTATATGTCTACAACATTTTGAAATACATGCAGGACACAATAAGGGCAGTCCAATTAAACTTTCAAGTTGCTAATTAACGGGCTGTCATTCACGGGCTAATTCATATGCACTTAAATATGTCCTTTTACATCATGGCGCACAATTATCTTTGAAACGTAGTGCTTTGTCATTCAGGCTTGCATAGGCATGAGGTCGATTTTATATAACACTAGCGGACGTCACGCGGTTTCACCCGCGTAGTTCCCGTTCCCGTGGGAATACGGGGATAAAATATAGCCTATGTTACTCGCTGATAATGTAGCTTTCCAATGGTGAAAGAATTTTTGAAATCGGCACAGTAGTTTTTGAGTTTATTCATTACAAACATACACACACACACACACACACAAAAACACATTTTTTTCCTATTTATAATATTAGTACGCGCATATCCCGTTTTTCCCGTTCCTCACTTAGTGCTCCACTACACTCCCTAAAGACTACGACCAGTAGTTTCGGCTGTGCGTTGTCTGTCAGTCACTCAGTTACTGGAATCACTTAGTAACTGAAGAGTTTAATATATGTCACTTGATGAAAAGCGATGATGTAGTCGACAATAGACCACGCTTGCTTAGAAATAATCTTTCTCTTTAGACAGGAAACGCAGACTCTGGCAAGGAATTTCACTCCTCAACTGAATGCACAATGAAAATATTGCCAAAACGTTTTGTGCGTATGGACGGGATGTTCACCATGTGCCGGTGGGGCATACGTCCGTCTTGAATTCCAGATAGAAAAAAAGTTTTAGTTATGGTACTAATTACCCGACGCCATTTTGCTAACTTGGACGGCGTAATTACATCATCCAAGTAAGCTACAAGTAAGCACAATGCTCATAAAATAAAAACTGTTAGGCCAAACCGAATAAAATTTGGACTATATAAAACTGGACCAAATGGCAAGTATACTGCATCGAAAGAAAAAGAATCACGTAAATCTGATCAGAAACCTCAAAGTAATTGGTGTACAAACATAAAAAAAAACAATAAATTAACGAGAACTTCCTCCTTTTTTGGAAGTCGGTTAAAAACTCACACAACAGCTGGAAATCGAATGCAGAGCAAGATTCACATGCTTAGTTGTGAATCTTCAGACCAAGTACGGCATAGAGGTTAATTTTATTCAGTAAAATAACCGTTCAGACCGTTCCACGTTTATCACAATTTCTCATTAGAAGTAACACAGAAACCTTACATGGGGAAAAAGGATTCTAATTTTCAGGCCCACACCTTTAATTTGCATACCGACGAGATTCGCATTTCTCTAAAACACCCAAGTATTTGAAATACTTTAATGCGCATCCCTTTTGCCTTAACAACTAAATTCATTTACAGCCATTTTAAACCTCAGCCTAATTTCTTATTATTCAAATCTACCTCATTTTGAATAAACTAGCGATGAAATTCAATTTGCTTTTCTGAAAAATTAGGTTCATTTATTTATTTTGTATCATTATGAAGCCAAATTACTTTGGCCATTTTGAAAAACGTAAATATTGTAATCTGTGGACAGTCTATGATGATTACTGAAAGCACAACTCCAAATTTATTCCAAATCAGAGATAGAGCTAATCCATTCTTTAATATTATAAAGGTGGAAGTAACTCTGTCTATCTGTTACCTTTTCACGTCTAAACCGCTAAACCGATTTTGACGAAATTAGAGTACAGATATAGATTAGACATTGACTACTTTATTTTTATTTTCGAATATCTAGATAGATATTCGAAGAATGCCCCCAATAGATAGATATCTATTGGGGCATGGTTTCCGCACTTAGTCCTGATGTTGGACCATTGTGCGTGGGCCATGGCGGCCGTCATTCCAACCAGCCAACCTCCCTCCAGAAGCAGATCAGTCCTCCTAAAGAGTTCAGGGTGTCTGTGAGTGAATTTGGTGTTCCTATCGTTTGTCTACGTATATCGGCGACGCCTGTGCACTCAAGGAGCACGTGCGATACCGTTTCCTCCTCCTCCATGCATGCTCTGCACAAAGGACTGTCTGTTATACCTAGTGTGTGGAAATGCTTATTCAGTGAGCAGTGTCCGGTGATGGTCCCCGCCACCATTCGCAGACTGCCCCTATCCAGTCGCAGAAGGCGCTTGGTTTTCGAATATTCCGACAACCACGCGGGCGAAGCCGCCGACAGAAGCTAGTTTATAATAAATAAATGTAAAATAATAATAACAAAGCATGTAAAATTTTGTGTTTGAGCTGTTGACCATTGAGGAGTTACATCGTCTGGAAGCAACCCTTGGTTGGTTGGATACCTAGGCTTCCAACAAGGACAAAACGTGATCTTCAGAGCCATTGATCATTATTGCAGCCGGCGCTGCAGCGGTATCATACCCTGTATTCTAAGTAATCTCCTCCAGTCAATTTGTTCTCATGGCGACTTAGTTAACTGGAGTGGAGTTTCCTTCAAAGGGGCATAGAATATAGGCTTGATTTTACTTTTCGTAGACAAAAATAGCCTTTCTCATATTACTACACATACATAAACATTGATTGGAGTGACGAATTCTAGGCCGACATCAACTTTATATATTACGCGCTGTTGTGGAAATAAATGGAAAAATCTACATAATTGGAAAGTGGGATCCAATCATCGGTGTCGGGGAAAAAGTAAATTGTACCCAGCTTTCGTCGGTATAACGTATAACGTACTTTTCTCTGGGAAAATATACTGCTCTAGCAAGTAAGTTTTTTTTTCAATATGTGAAAATTTTTGGCATTTTTGAAAACTTTAAACCGTCTTAGAGTTATTAGATTTTTCTTTCATTTTTTCAGTGGTAGCCAAGCCAAGTTCAGGAGCAAACAGTGGACCTCATCACTTAATAAAACGGATGTTTTATTAACTGTATTAAAAAAAAAAAAACATTTTTTTACCATGAACACCCACTCAATTTCTTGAAGATTAAAAACAAATCTTTTAATTCATCAAGAAAAAGAATTACTTAACATGACCCATTTCTTTTCAGTTTTTAGTCCCCAGTTAAATATTTAATTCAGTTAGATTCCTGCGAGACGGTCGAGTGGTCGAGTGGCTAGTGTTCGAGTGTTTGCTACCCGATTGGAGGGTACTTGCTACGAGACTAGCACTGTAATGTCTGAGGGCAGGATTAGTGTCGTGGATAATGTCGTCGAGATTTTGTTTGCTTACTGTCTATGTCATTGCATTGATTGGAAATGAGGAATTTTGGTTATTGTGAAAAGTGTAGGCTATAATCGTCTTCCGTCTCTTTCTTTGCTGAACAATGAAATGAAGATCGCAATACTGTTTAAAACCTTGCACAAGATTTTCAAAAATACTAGTACATTATTATCATCATCACTCTTGCAGTTGAATGACGTCTACTGCTGGGCATAACCCTCCTCCAAGTGTCGCTACCTGCCGGTCGATTCTGTAAACATGTCAAAGTGAGGGTTGGGTGAAGTGATCACGAGGTGAGCAGTCAATCCATGTAATCAAGATGTCACGTGATCACGGAGTGAGCTGACATTCCATCTTGATTTCACTTCACCCAAGCCTTCATTTTGTCATGTTTACAAAATCGACCGGCTGTCCTGTGCGACTCGCATCCAGCAGATTCCCACGGCCTTCATCAGGTTATCAGTCCGCCTCATGGCAGGCCTTCCAATGCTGCCTCGTCAGCATGCGCGACCACACCAGATCATTTCAACTCCTTTGTTGAACGATCAAATTAAAATTGCAGCACTTCAAAAATTTTCCCCTGTAATTCGTGGTTTTAATTTTCCTTTGTGGTTTTTTTTTCAAATTTTTCGTTCAGCCTACTGAAACAGAGTTGGGTGTCGTCACGAACCACGATTTTGATTCTAATGCTAATTCTTGGTGGGTTTTTTCGACCCGGTCCTGGATCCATTATAAGAAAGCCAGTTATCAAAAATGAATCACCAAAAAGATCGCTATTAGCGATTAGACCGCCTGTAACATCGTACTATTTTTAAGCTTCTATTGTAATTTGTTATGGTGTACAAAAAATAAATCCACTATTCTATTTTATCATAGTGTAGCGGCATCAATGTCACCACATGAAAAACTAAGAAGCGAAATTTGTACGGCAACAAAAAGAACCGCAACGCCATTCTCACGAACCACCAACGAAATCCTGCATCGCGCAAACAAAGGTCTCAGTGCGATTTGAACAAATACAACAGTCCGAATATCAACTATCGGGCAGTTGCCCACCAGGTACAACAATCGTCTGGTCGGAGGATCCTCCCTTTTCAATGGAGGTTTGCGGGACTTTACTCACTGTTCCACATGCCTCTATAACAGTACAGACTTGCTCCAAAACTATCACAATGGTCCCATCTGACCATATCTGACCCCAGATCAAGTAGAATGCTAGTAACTATCCAAGTTACTGAACTGGCTACCACAGCCACTGTTTCGAACTTTGAGCTCAACACGGAGTCTGTTGCTTCACAATCGGTAATCCCTTGTGTGATCAAGCTAGAGTGTTTGCGTTACTAGTTTAGTTTCTATAAGATGTATGTAGTGGTTCTAAGTTTGGACAGGGTATGAACCTCACTTGGTTGTGTTTGATGTGTTAAGCTTCTTCATAGAGGAGCTTCATTTAATAAATCTATAAGATTTCGCAGCTGTAGCTTTATGTACATCATCATCATAACTACTCCTGTCTACTTGAGTCGGTGTAACACGTTTGTTTCTTCCATTCGGCTCATGACAATGTTTCATTCCACGTTCGTTATTATATCATTCACGTCCATTCCTTTCATAGTCTGAACGCCATTCGATGCAAAATGCTGTTTCACCACCAGATATTTAAAAGAGTTATTGGAATATAGCAATGGCTTCAAGCGCGTGTGCCTCATCCCGAAGGTTTTTTTATTATTATTTTTATTGATAAGCCCGCGTTTGACCACAATCTCACCCAACAGTGATGTGGTCGATGATGGATCACGTAAAAGTAAAGTAGTGATAAAGTATAATATAAGTCAGCCATACTCAAACTGCGGCTCGCCAAGCTTTTCTGTGTGACCCTGTAGCCTAGCATTTTAGTATTTCAAATTATGAGTTCTTTTTCTATGACTTCTACTCCTAGATGATGTGCTTAGACTATTCACTTGGTAACAAATCGAAAAACATTGCCGATTCCATAGCAAGTAGCAATTTCATTGTAACTAATTACATTTGTCACAAATTCAAAATTCCAGTCATGTAAACTATTGGCATGGTGGCATGGGCATGGTGGCCCATCATGATAACAGTACAAGAACTATGTGGCCTAAGAAGAAAAAAGGTTGAGTATGGCTGATAACAGTCTTCCGAGAGCCAACAAAAGATAGATAACTAATAAAATGGCCAGCATTATAGACCAGATTGCTCCGCGCCCCCTCCGTTCAGCTCAAGTCCTTCAGCACACATTACATGTGAAACGTACTGAAAGGTACGTTCGCTACGATTTCCTTGTTTTATTTTCATTCCATTTTTATTTGTTTCTTCCAATTCCCAGTTCAATCTCAACTCCGGCATCATTAGAACGGGTTTCGTTTATTTGTAAAATGAAATGAGAATTTTTCGGAATGGTGTGGAGTTTTAAGGTGTTATGTTGTGGCGTGGCTGCTAAAGCACGTTTGTTGAAGTATTTGAAAGACGTTAATAATTTTGAATGTTGAAGAGTCGTAACCTCAAATCTTTACCGACGACCATTAACTTGAAGAAGAATATATTAAATTATTAGAAAAACTGGCTTTGTCCGCATCTTCGTTCGCGTTAAGTTTCATTTTCGAAAAAAAAAAAAACTATAAATTCATAAAATTTGTACAGCGATTTAAGCGTGAAATCGTAAACAAACTTATTTTGCATTTATAGTAGTAAGTTAGGATGAAAAAACTTGCTTCAATTGAAACTTTGATCTTCAAAATAAGATTTTTTTTATACAAAAGAAAATGAGTTTTACTATCTATACAATTTTCTAAAGCAATGCACATTATCATTATTTTGTTTCGTGCCTTGTATGCGGGCGAATAATGGTAAAATGTTAATTTTTAAAATGTTGCTTCAGTTCTCACTATCACATCAAAAACAATAGTGAAAAATACTTAGAACGGTTTCAGGCCAAATTCGTACAATTCACAATGATATTTTCAATTCAAATTGTCTGTTTGCTTTTATTATTGTTAAGCGAGCCAGCTGTAAAAACATAAATTATTTAAATTATTTGTGATTTTTCACACACAAAATGAAAGAATTTTGAATATTTAGGTACAAAATGGGTATAAAAAATTATTTGTTGAGAAAAGGACGACTGGTTGTTCCTTGTGTATCAGTTACAGAAAATCACTCTTAAAAAATATGACCACGACCTTCTGAAACATCCTGTGTAATTAAAGCTAATATAATATTTCTATATAATATTTATCTAATATAATAAAAATGCCAATCTTTGAAACAAAACCCGTTTTATAATTACATGTAGTTTATTTCGCAAAAAATAAAAAATAAATAGAAAATAAGCAACTTAATCTGATACAACATTAAACTGTAAACAATACTTATAATGTGTAAATGAATAAATAAATCGCGACTGCTTGTTTTCAGCCAGAATTTAGTGCTAATATTTGCACAGAATTGCGCATGTTGGTTATTCAAGGTGACTTTATTCAATAATAAAGTATAAAATTTAAATCAATTTTAAGTTAGACTAGCTATTGCCAGCGACTCCGCCCGTGTGAGAGTCGAAAATTATCACAAGGGAACCGAGGATCAAGTTCATAGTATTCTATATTTTTTTCTAGGCTATGATCTGCTTACGTCCCTATTGTTATCCCAATCCTTTCAATCGTTACGGTACGATTGACAAACATTCACACGTCAAACTCTTTATTTTCTTTCTTCTTTTTACATCTGTCATCTTAAACCTACTACCTAGTCACAATTATACATAGTATATTAAGTTGGTTGACTAAAAGTCGAAACATGCATTTCACGTTTACAATATAAGCACGATACTGTCTATTACTTACCAAAAAAGAAGATACGTTTTATAAATACGCTAGATTTTTAAACTCCAAAGTGTTCGCCAAGGGCAGGTTACACAGGTCCCACAATACATATCAGAAATGTATCTAAAACGAATTCAGTCGCTACGTAAGATAGCATTTTATTGGAGAGAAAAATCCAATTATATTTTTCTCGAAGTTGGATTGAATGCAGGGGCCCAAGGCTACAAGCTGTCGGAGTATACAAGGCTAACGGAAAATGCACTTTCATACGCGTCCTTGAAAACACGAGAGATTTATTAAAATTTCGGTAGCAGAAGTGTAAAATTAAATGTTTCCAAAATTGCTTGACAACATTATACGAAAGTAATAATGAGTGTAATTACTACATTATATGACTTTAAACAGTTTCACGACGCCTACGTCTGTTGACGATTTGCTTTCCTAAATAAGCACAGGACAATCATTTATAAAACACAAGTGTTTTATGGACGGTCTATCGCATGGGGCGAATTTTTACAGATCATATGTATTTGGAAGGAGTGAAAAAAGGATATAAGTGGAAAATTATTTTATCGCAACACGGTTTAGTTTGATTTTGTATAGAGATTAAATTATTTTTCATTTAACTTTTTTACGTTATAGAAGTTTCTAGTCTCAAATTAATACATTTTCTTTCGGCTCCAAGTTAAATAAAAATCATAAACACTGTGCGCGCTGAATCCTCTTCGTCGGTATAAGGTTGATGTAATGCGGGCCGGTCATCAATCATCGTTTATTTATTTTTGTGCAAGTTTAGCGTGTTCATTAATCAAAGTAAATGATTGCTACTTGCAAGCTTGTTTTAAATATTTTTTGCATAATCTCTTTAAAAGGTACATTTGTTTCTGTTCAAGATTTCATCGTTACTTTGTTGAAAGTGGGCATAATATTAAGTTGCTACAATGCGCTCAATACATTTAACTAACAGTTTGTTTAAGTTGCCAAACAATAGGGTAGTGTAATCGTATGTTTTGCAGTTGATTCTCATTTCTTTGATCTTCTATAAAATGTTGCTTAGTTATAACATTTTATGTCTCGTAGCTGCATTTTAGATAATCGTAAATCACCCAAAACATAATCCTTGTGATAAACGCATTAGAAAATGCCAAAACATGTCTGTTAACTCACCGAATCATTAGCCAAAAAAAATCATTGACTTCAAACACTTTGTATAAATACAAAAACGCACATCAATCATTAGAAGCGTGGGTGAAGTGATAAGCGAAATTGATTGGTTGCTATCACTGGGCTGCTGCGATGACGCCATGCCACTTGAACCGATGACGTGCTGTCTGAAGTGATGACGTCACCAATTGTAGCGCCTACGAAGAATTACTAGGCTGGGGTTATGAAAATAAGATAATGTATAGGTGTAATAGGTGATGCGTAGGCGGCTGATTTAGTGACGTGGATGAAGGAGTTATGGGTAACCATAACTCCTTCATCCTGACAAAGATATGTGGGATGAAAAGGTTTGAAAAGCATATGATGGAAAAATCGACTTTTTCACGTTGATAGTCAAAATGTAAGCTCAAATAAGTCGATTGACTGATTTTCAATCCAGAATTTGAAAATTGCCAAAATCACTAATTGAGTTGTATATTATTTCTCATATTTCTGTAATGACAGTTTTACTAAAAAGCTTTGAATTTTGCATGTTTGAAAGCTTTTGATTGCTGTGTATTAAAAATATGATTTTGAAACTGCATGCAGCGGTAATGAGATAGGCTTCCGCTTTATTCATTCGGAAAACTCATATGTCTTTAACATAAAAGTATTAAGAAATTTCTATATTGAAGAAACACGAATTTAAATAACATTAGAATTCCACAAGGTTCTATTCTAGGACACACTTTATTTCTCGTCTCAGTAACTGTAGCTTTAGGTACGGAAAAAGCCAGTTATCAACAGCAAATTGAGATCAATGCCCCATGATCACACCCTGGCGTTATCTCGTTCATCCCTACTGGATGTGTCACATTGCAAATGGCGACCGGCGCCACGGCGTCGCACCCCTGATTATAGGCAACGCTGAAACAACGACAATTAACTACTACGCTCTGTATTTTGTATGGTGTTTGTTATTTACTGGCTGGTGGGAGTATATAATGGGGTTATGTACTAGATTATGTGGTAGATAATGGTAGGTTTGGTAAATGGGATATAAAAAGATGAGGTCACCTCAAATCTCAATGCGAAGAAAATGAAAAAGTTGTCATAACATACAAGTTCAATTTGTTTGGTAAGTGAAACTGTAGCAATAAGAAAAGTAAGTAGCTCCGTAAAAACGTGATAAAAGGGTGACGTCTGTTCAAATACTTGTTGATCCAACATTCAGAAATCGTGTGCAAAAGAATAAACAAGTCCAGAAGTTGTGAAAACGTTCCAATGTCATTTCTTTCCAATTTCGAACTCGTGATTATTGCCCGGGGGTATTGTTTAACGTACAAATTAGGAAATGGTCACGTGTTGCATACAGCTACGGAGTTTGATTTTTAGTTTACTTTCACGTAGTCCGTAAAAGTGTAGAGTATTTCGAAATTTACAAATTTTACTTTAGTAAGAGCTTTTGGAGAAGCCTTTAAAATATTATGATTAAAATTTCCGAACTAGATACTTCGTCGCTTGCTAACTTAAAACTTAGTAGAAATATTGTCTGATCAGGGATGTAAAATCTGGGTCATCGTAGAATAAACTTGTTTTCATTAATCTAATGACGCTAATGAAAACTTATCACTAAAACTATGACGAGGGTCGAAATACATGTATGGTTCAGAGCAAGGAACTGAAAGCGATTAGGGTAAAACAACGAGAATTGGCACAATAGGGGAAAACTCATAAAAACTAGAATGTTCTAGTAAATGTTTAAAATAGATCCAAATATGAATGCCTTGGGAGTACGATAACGGGTTGTTACTATGGACACCTCTTGACAATAGAGAGAGGAGACTTACCAACATGATTTTTTTAGCACACAAGAGTATACTAGTGAATAATTAGTTAAAACCTTGTAAAAGAAATATGAACAGGAGGTGAATTAAGTAGGCACTGCTTCGCTACTACTACTTATAAAAGAGAGAATCCTTTTGCTGATCTTCCAATCAAATTAAATCGAATGAAAAGACATTTATTCAAAATAGGCTGAGTGCCTGAACTTTTTAAACGTCCACGTTTACATATAGTTCCCTGATAAGCCCACTCCACTTCCTGGTGTTTTAGCTATGAAGAAGAAGTGGCACAACAACGGTCCCATCATCAATTCACGGTAACATTGGCTATAATATGATACCGATGAAGGTGAAAGATGGATGGGAGAAGATGGTGCTAAATATGTAGCGGGCAACTAAAATCTTCATGACGCAAATTATTATCTTATCTCGAACACTAACTTAAATCCATATTTTCTACCACACGCTCAGTTTCGTACACCCTTAGTATAGGAATCTAGGTCAGGGCAGGATTAGCACTATATAGTTTGAATTATATGAGTACAGACTACCCACAGTACCCACGCTTTCTGAAAACAGCAAGATTGGTGTTTATGAGTGGTCCACTCATTTAATTTACCCTACATATCTATGTTTATGTCATCGAATTAGCAAACACCGTAAATAACTTATGGATACATCTTTTTTCTCGATTAGACACGAATACTGTAAACTATTGAATTTGAATCGGAATTATTGTATTTGGAACGATCTGCTCACAGTATCGAGAGTTTATGTGTCGCAAGATTTGTAACAATCGCTGTCATAGATACGTACAGGGTAGATTCATACATTGTGCTAGAACCTTATCGGTGTGTTATTATATTTGCTTTAGTTATTTTCTTTATTATTTGTGTATTATTAAATCAACGATCCAAACATCGCAGACGCAGCTTTTGAATGAGAAACGGATATTTGTTATAGTGTCTTTTGTATGGAATAAGCAGAAAGATTCGAGAACGCTCGCTTATTTAGTTTTCGCTAAAAGACTTTTCGGAGAAAATAAGAATCTGTAATGTTATACTTGTCATACCATAGTTTTTATCTAGATTATTATAATACTATTATAGGTCAATATAAAAATATATAATATTGAACCATATGTACACTTTATGTAAACTTATTATTTCAATAAACATTATTATTATTATTTATTATTATTATTATTTAAATGGGTACTCTAAACTTGTTAAAGTATACATGTCCCAGCTTTCTTTAAGTCTAGTCTAAACGTTCCCTTATTGCTATATACAGGATGTGTACAAAATGCTTTCTACGTATACAGGGTGGTATAAGCGAAGGCTAAGGGTGTCAGGCTGTGATTTTAAGCTCGGGTGGGCGTAATTGGTGGCTGTAGCGTCGCCGGCGCCGAAAAGTTGTCGCCGTGTGTAATGGCCGAAGAATAAATTATTTTCTACTTAATTCAGCTTTTGATCATGACCTTTGCTGTTGGCTGATAATTGACGGCTGTGACACTGTGACATGTAATTGTTTCTTCTTGGATGTCGCTTGATAGATTGTTTTGTTCGGCCAGTTTGGGTGGGTTGTTGTGGCTCTTTTTTTTTGGGGGTGATGTTGGTGTCTGACCGATAGTGAGTGTTTTTTCGGGATTATTTTTAATAAATACTTTGTAATGTAAATGTATTATAATATATATTTTGATGTTTTTAAAAATAATCATGACGTCATCCGGATATGTTTTTATGTTTTAAAAATAACACAGAACAACTTCCTAATACGTTTAATGAGAATCGTATTATTTGTAGTAAGGAAGTGGAATAAGTCTTCAATAAATTGGTCTTGATAATATTTTTATTGGAATATGCTAGTCATCACGTGATATTTAGTCAATCAAGTCATTGGTCTCAGCTGGAATGCTGAAGTAATGATTTTATTTGTTGTGTGTGTTTAAATAATTTATTATTATTATTATAGAAATTATATAATATAAATATAATAGTATTATTGGTTACGTGATGATGGCGTTTAATTTATTTATACTCTTTAAAATTCTAATAAAATACCTATGGCCATAACCTAAACACCCTGCCATTAATTCCCTATAACATGACTTCATTAACGTTTCAACTGTCAGTAAGCCACTGTTGCATGGTTCACGAAATGACTTATGTTAAGATATAATTTTAATTTAATTTAATTTTGTTTATGTAAATTCAAATTTTAATGTATAATTTTCAATTTCAATGTAATTCTTTCTTTTGATTATTAATTTAAAATTGAATAGTTTAATTTTATTGTGTGATCCAAAGTTGATTGAAATAAATAAATAATAATTATAATTAAATCCTCAAACATATTCATTGTAACCCGAGAGGTGGAATTTCGCTTGGTGAATATGTCAAAAAAAAGGTTCCGACGAATCGAGAACCTCCTTCTTGAATTCGGTTAAAAATAGTCGCGTTACTTTGATAATAGAAAATATACCTACCTCGAAATCATCGTGATAAAGTTCATATTTTACAAATAATTGGCACAAACACGCCAAGTGAAGTGTATAAGAGGCAAAACTCACTGCGCCAATGGCACATAAGTATAACACATCTCAACTCATCCACTAAGATGTACTCCACCTCGAGCCATCGATCAGTATTCAATAAAAAGGAACATTAATACGTCCATTAGACGTAGATCAGTGGACGCCGGGCGTTAATAAAAATAAAGTGGTTTCCTAGAAAAATATACTTACCAGGAGGAAGTTTGTGTATACTGCGGTAATGTAAGCGTTTGTATTGTTGTTCCATACAAAGTAGAGCAATTTAAATTAATGTTTTCTGAAATTATAAAAGTACTATTTTATTCTTAGCCGAAGAAAATAAAAAATAGAATAAGAAATGGATAGCCTTTATTTATTTTACCTGTTTTATGTTTTTGTTGCAGTTAACCTCCTTATATTTCAAAAGTGAGCAACATCTGAATTATGGCTTGATCAGGAATATGCTTTCTTAGGGACTTGATACACAAAGCGGACAGGGCGCGAGGCGGGCGCGCGGCGGGCGCGCGGTCAGGCCGTCACGAAAATGTATGACGTCTATCCGCGCGCCCGCGACGCTAAGTATATTTCGTTCCTTTGTAGAGGTATGCGGTACAGAGAGTAAAGTCCCGCATACCTCCACTGAAAAATGGGAGGATCCTCTGATCCAGACGGTTGTTCTGTCTGGTGGGCAACTGCCTGATGGTTGATATTCGGA
The DNA here is from genome assembly GCA_002192655.3 of Mamestra configurata. Lineage (NCBI taxonomy): Eukaryota > Metazoa > Arthropoda > Insecta > Lepidoptera > Noctuidae > Mamestra > Mamestra configurata. The sequence continues at coordinate 448,592 of NDFZ01005306.1, forward strand.
CTGTTGTATATGCTCAAATCGCACGGAGAACTTTGCTTGCGCGATTTCGTTGTTAGTTCATCGTAGATGGCGTTGCGGTTCTTTTTGTTGCCGTACAAATTTCGCTTCTTAGTTTTTCATGTGGTGGCATTGATGCCGCTACACCTTTGACGCCATACATTTTATCTCGTCAGAGCCCTGTCCGCTTTGTATATCAAGTCCCTTATTGAAAAGAAAACAAGTAAGCGAATCACTTGAGCGGTCATCGACGATGGACATTCGCAATTCCAAATTTTAATGCGCTACCATCTCAGAACCATTACCATCACTTCCCGTGGGTTTCGGAAGAGGCGGCTAAGGGACTCACCAGAGAATGGGCAGCAGCATTCTCATTACATTAAAACAGCTACACTGCGAACGCCAACCCGCCTGCCAAGCGTGGCGATTATAGCAAATCCCGCGCTCTTTTGGGGAGGTCAACCAGCAGTGGACGTCATTCGGCTGATATCAGATGATGATGATGACTATCCAAGAAACAAAGCTAAAATTTGTCACATAGCTAAAATGACACTGTTTTGTATACAAAATGTCGAAACAGTGTCTCTAATGGAGTGTTACTAGCCTACGTTCTAGTAACAAGATTAATGGCTTTATCCGATATTTTTTACGAATAATGGAGGCGCCTTGTTTTCAACGCAGGGAGGAAGAAATGGTTGCGGAGTTTGTTCGAAAGAGTCACCGCGGCCCTGGAACGCAAAGGGCTTTAGAAGGAACACGGATGGGTTTTAGTCAGTAAGAGTCTGACACGCCCTTCCGCTCCACCCAGAGCGGAAGAAGTCATTTGATGATTTCCCATCCTTAAAAAAAAAGGGAGGAAGAAATATGTCAGAAGGTTTTATACAAGTATGTTTTAGAAGTATTTGAATTATACAATCTGTTGCATGTATTTTTTGGCAATAGCTAGCTTCGATAGCACTTATATTGTATAAGCATTTGATAACTTGCCTGGCTTGTTTGCACCAGAATAAACAACACAACAACAACAAATCAATATCTCTGTCAAACGAGTAACAAAAATCGTACAACTTCTTGATTTTAAGCCACAAATGTATACAATTTACGTATAAAGGGATATGGTTTATTACGTTTATTATTTTTTTTACAGGAAATTAATATGAAATTAAATTATACGTTCAGGTTGATACCCCAACCAATAATCAATAATAAATTAGGAATTAATCTACCTTCAAAAAATAAGAATAAGGTCAAAGAATAAGCATTGCCATACAACGTGGCAATGCCGCCAGTCTTTTGGGTACACTTCCAGTCGACAGCGATGCGGATAAATTTTTTGACGCCATGTTGTAGGGTTAATTTAGTTAGGAGATTTTATTCTTATTTCTAGTGTATATAGTTAGTTAAGTATTTATGGAATAATCTATAAACAAAAACCAGCGTCAAACAACAAATGAATTACGAAAAAAAAACAGCGTTAGCGTTATCACAAACTCACAATATAAATAACTACCCTTCAAAAAATAAAATGAAATATAAATATATTTATCATTCTAAAAGTTAAAGTATGTTGTACCGGGCCTTTCTCATGAGAGATCGTTAACGGTAGTTTTTATTTGTTTATTCTGAAGTGGAAGCTTCCCTTATCAGTCAAAATTAACCAGAATCGCCGAGAAGGCTTTCCTCATAACCCCGTTAATGCAAGTCATTTAAATGACCACAAAAGACTTTTCTTCTCATTATATCCGTTTCGTTTTATTATCCCGTCTCATTATAAAACGTCGATTGCTATTAAAAATCAAGTTATAATTACGGTTGCACGTGTAATTACGTTTTAAAAAGTAATTGATATTAAGGTTGGTCAACCAGTTCGAGCGAGGCCGGAATTTATAGTTTTGTTATAGCTAAATGACTGATATTGTATGTATTTATTATTATAAAACTAGTTACTATGAGATAAGGTGCTCTGATTATTTTGTTGAATTTATAATGCTGTTGTAATACTGATTGACATACCAGGCACATCTAATTTTACACCTTATACATACAAGACTTATACCTATTTGGTAATAAATACAAAGACTTTTTAAGTAAGCAACTTACTTTGTTTTAGCACCTATCACTTCATTATCTTCACCTATATCTTCATTTGCTGGATTTATGTTTAAAATCCTTTCGATAAATGAAAATAAACTAAGCCGAATTCTAAATTTAATGGGAGACAAAACTATCTTGCTCTGTAATGAATTATATAGCTTAATCTAAGACCTAAGGTCTTATCGACCTCTTAGTTCTAACTTATCCACATATTTACTGGAAAATACTTATAGGTTTCAATCCTATGAGTATTTTCGAACAAAAAAAAAACACTTATTCCGAATACAAAACACATTTCCCACTTAATTTATTCCACAGCAAACATGAAACGCGGAAACTGGCAAATTCCACAAGACATTATGTGCTTGCCAATATAAATGGCAGAATGCGCCAGTTATCGGGATGACCAGCTGTGAGGTCAATGGCCGGAGACCAACTTATCTAATACACCTAGAACCTGTTCTAGAGTGGTTTTCGTGCCAGTATAAGGGAGAGTTTTCAGTAGTTTCAGTTTGTAGAGATTATGAAATATCGGTTTAGTTTTTACTCTAAGTTAGTTATTTGTTTTGGTACACTAACCAGAATATTCTAGAAACTTAATCGTATTTACAAGCTTTTTATTTAACTTGCAATATTTGTTATATTGTGAAGGTCAAGTCGTGCTAGCTGAATTAGACCTACTTCCTCTTATCCCAAAGCGTATTTTTTTATGGTAACTGATCTGATTCTCCATTTATTGGTTGAATCCAGAAAAACTTTCCAAACGGTCAATAGTATGGATACGAAATATTTTATACGTATTATATTGTTTTTACTATTAATTTATTAATTAAAACTTTCAGGTGATTCGATGTCAGGGATGTCAAAGAAAAAAACAAAAAGAGCTTATAAATAGCAAAAGAAAATTGTATAATCGGACTGAAAATGACTAAGCTCGAATATAAATAAAACACTTGATTAGAAATATTCCTTCCTGTCTCGTTTTACATACACTTATCTATCAAAGGTTAAGTACTACTTTCAACAAAAATATTCGGTAACTTTGTCAACATGGAACCTGATGGTTTTATTTTCGAACATGTTAATTAGTCGTCAAAGGGCTAAATCAAAACAAACACATTGTTACGCCAGCTCAAATAATTAAACAATAAGCTATTTACAGTTTCTTTGGGACTCGTCGGGCTTTATTGACTCGGCGTTTTTCTGGTAGTCCCCCTGTTTGATTCTCGCTTTCAGGAGTTGCAGTGATAGGAAATAGTGTGGTGGGCTTGTCTTATTAAAAAAGAAGGCTATTTACTGTGGCATGTTTACGCATACACATGCAACAGTTTCAGCCATTTTTATATAAAAAAAATTATAAATATTTCACATTATTATGATTGTTAGATTCCAATACCTATTTGAAATTACGTCCAATTTTTTTATAGGTTCTTGTTGCTTTTAAGTGGCACTTAATGTTGATTATGGCTAAATTTTAATATGCTAACTAACAACCACACTACAACTTAGGACCCAAGACCAAAATGATAGGTAAGAAACTACAAAAATTCCGAAAAAAAAGGTTTTAGTAAGTGTATTCCAATTTCGTTCTATTATTCCAAATCCCTACTCCAACTAAAAGATGTCACATAAAACATATCCTCTCTCAATTCACACACCATAATACTTCTGTAGATTACCCACAATATCAATAAAACCATATCTCCATTACATCTGGAACATTTATAGCATCGCTTGCTGTGTAACGACTTCCTAAGGTGATCTCGTTCGCGACAAGATCATATCACTTTGTGGAATTCCAATATCTAGTTATTGGTACAGGAAGAACTTCTAATATCAAGGTCTTTTGGAAGGCCGAGTTTGTATGCTCTAATTGAAATTATATGTTTGGTTATTCAGATCCGCAAAATAATGAAGATGATTTTGCACTGTTTTTTTTTTCAAAATCGTGTTGTCTTTTTTGTTTATTGCATATAATTAGTAGTAGAATGATATTTAGGATAAGGTATAATAAAATACTCATTAGTAATAAACTACATCCTCAATTAAATTGGGTAAGCTTCTTTAGTTGGCACGTCACACTATCACATCACACTAATATTATAAAGGCGAAAGTTTGTGAGTGCAAACGGCTGGACCGATTTAGATGAAATTTGGTATCGAGACTGTTTGAGTCCCGGGAAAGGACATGGGATAGTTTTTATACCGGGATAATTTTCGACAATCACGCGAGCGGAGCCGCGGGCGGCAACTAGTATTCTAATAAAAATATCATAATGAATTGGAGAATTGCGGAGCAGAGGCGTTCATAACAGAGAAGACAGAAGTTTCCTTGCTGTCTGAAAATGTGGCCTTCTTTTATATGACAAGTCTCTTGCATACGACTGCCATTTAATTTTCCTTCACATTCGTACGTCAGAAGTGTGGAACTGACCTACGAGTAAAACCCAGTTTAACGCTACCAAATAGTGTAGTGATGCATTTGTTTTTTAATTCATCGAACTCGCGTTTGACCAGTCACTATCTTCCTTTGTTTAATTTCCACCTCAATGCTCCACACACGAATTCCAGGCATTGTAAATCTGTCTATGAAATAGTAAAACCGTCAAAACTGGGACAAATTCCCGTCACAGCCTTTGAAGAATTTCAAGGATTTTATTTTTATCACCTGTGTGCTATATTGGTACCGAACTGGATTCGCAGTAAACCGTGTTTGAGTGAAAATTGAAGGGACAATGGTGTTATTGACAACCCGTGCTGGATTTTTTTAAGCTAGAATTTAGGTCATTGTATTTTTGAAGTCTTTATTGTGCCTGAAATGATGTTTGTTTGTTGTGGTAGGTTAGTACTGTTTTATTTTAAATAAGTATACTAGTGTTGCAAGAGTAGATGAAGAGCAAAGGAATGACGGGTGGGCTATGAGAATGATTTATTTATTTACTGCACTATCTTTACAGTCAGACCCAATACAATAGTGGTTTGCAAACACACACAAGATAATTTGAAAATAAGTCACGACTAATACTATAATTAAAACACTAAACTTTAAAAATAAATTGTAAAACACAAACAAACAAACAAAAACTTCAACACAAAATAAAAGTAAAAATTAAATATTAGAAACAAAATTCAGCAAAACTCTTGCGAATTCACTCAAGTGATATTATGATTATTATGAATTCTCTTAATCAGTAAGTTTATTATAGATGTATTTTATTAGTATTATTTATATATTATTTGTGTAATCTTTCCGTAACAAAATTCTAATTTATTTTTTTATTTTTATTTGTTGTACACTTACCACAGTGTAGTCTTTATAACCCAAAGGTTGACTGGTAGAGAATGCCTTGATGCATTAAGTCCGCCCATGTACCACTGTTGTACGTTAAGTTTAAATAAATAAATAATGGCTTGTGGATTGATCACTATTGAGATGACTGCAAATAGAGGAGTATGGGAGAAAAAAATATGACATAGACCCCAATTAAATAGGGAGAAGCATAATGACAGTAAGGTTCTTTTATTGCCCGAAACAGTATTTTTACTCAATTAATTAAATTCAAACAAAAACGAAGGGATTTTTCGTAATAGTTTCAAAAAGTAATCTATTCCAAGCTCAAAAATAATTACCGTAAGTGTTAAATTTTAATTAGTTTACCGTCACAACTATAATATACATATTTTGATTTACAGCCGCCATTATCATGTAGTAAGATTTACTATCGGGCGATATTAATAAGGAAACACAAATGTTCTACATGTTTCCTGTTTAATTGCTACTGTGTCGTAGCTCATGAGTCAGGCTGCGGAGATTGAGTTGTGAAGGTCAGGGGTGGGAGAATAGTGAAAAAGCTTGTTTAGTCTTTATGTACAGTCAACAAAGCTATTTGGTAGGTATACAGGCAAGGGAGGGCTAGGGACAGAGCCTGCCAGGATTACGGAATTTGTTCGAAAGAGTCACCGCGGCCCTGGAACGCAAAGGGAAAGAAGAAGGAACACGGATGGGTTTTAGGCATTAAGAGTCTGATACGCCCTTCCACTCCACCCAAAGCGGAAGAAGTCATTTGATGATTTCCCATCCTTAAAAAAAAAGGTATACAGGCAAAAATATTATTTTTCCACTGCACTGCCAATTTTTATTTCTAATGTGTGCATTATAACTTTTTAAGCTTATGACATACTTACGAGTGTGATGTACAATAATTGTCTACTCAGCACACTCGCAACATTGTTTAAAAGTAGTTAAAAGTTAGCTGCCTGCATACCAAATAGCTTTGTTGACTGTACATGGGTGTACCAGTGAATGGTGTGATTATCACTTTCCACTCCATCATTGTAATGATTAGAAGGGCTTTTATAATCACCAACACTAATGTTTGTTTCTTATGTAAAGATCTTGAAAAAAATCTCAAAAACATCTTTTAAAAGAAATCTAGATATATACAACCCTAATCTCTTCAAAATTAGAGTAAACAGGCTTCTTCTGGGTAAGCTCGCTCCATCGTCGACTTTGTCTCTGTCATCTATGACCTAGACTAGATGCAAGAGCAAACCCATATTAAATAAAAAAAAAAAAAAAAAGTCTAGAGCTTGATTTCAAAGTTGATCATGCAAAAGTTGTAACTATGTACTTCTGCAAAGTATACTGTTAAATATTTTACAAAGCGTTGAAATTTCTCCCAACGCCCAATATGCTAAACAACCCATTCCTTATTCGAATCTTTATCTCAGCTCAAAATAAACAAATCATAACAAAACACCATCAATAAATTTGTTCCATTCCATTAACATTATAGCCGTATTTTACATAATCTTGTACATATCTCTGTATTTACTCCGAATTACTTGGAACCTAGTCATATTGTACAAATCGGTGTCAAATTGCCTATCTCATGCGAACATGGGTCCCAGACCAATTATAACTCGATTTCTAGTTGGGGCTGGTGCCACTGTTAATTTAAACGGTCGCTTAAATTAACCTGTGGAATAAACTGGACGATGGTCAACATCCCCCTTAAAGTAATATGACTTCAAGTTGGTCAAAAATGGGACTTATAAATTTTGTCATTAAACAAAGATCTATTGAAATTATCGTAACATAAACATAATTGATACCCATTACAATATACCTACTAAATGCAAATAGACACTAAACTTTACATAGTACTCGTATTTAAAATCCATGCATATTCAAGTCTTAAACTCCAATTAACAGATTCCATCCAAATTAATCTGAGAATTTACTTAAAACTTACGCTTTGTTCATTTGTCTTCGTTTGTAGTCCGAAACTCCGATTAACTGCGCGATGTATTAATCTTAGTTTAAACAGTATGGTGGCGACGACCCTGTAAGATGTTTTGGAGGACGAATGGCGTAGATGGAGTTAAATTGGTATTATATTAAGAGTGGAATCGTCTTATGATTTATGGGGGTAAATCGAAGATTGGGTTAAGCCCCTCGGGAGTAGTATTTGTCGTTAAGCACAATATTATTCAAATAAATATTACTTGTAGCAGTTGATATTTGCGTTTAGAATCGAGATATAATATAGTTTTATCATCAGAACTGTGTTTATTTTATTTTAAACATAATTTTAATATGGCAGTTTACAAACATGGGTTACCAATAAGTTTTAATCTACTCTCTCTCTCTTCTGCATGTTTACATTGTCTACATTTCAATTGCATAAAAATGACAAGTGGAAGTGCGGAGTCTCCTAATACAAGCAATTCCTTGCTTAAAAGGTGATCTCCAATATTATGTATCAAAATGCCTATTGTAAATGAAATAAACATTTTTATTTTATTTTTTTTATTGTATTTTGTTTCTAGTCAAAAAAAAAATGCAAACTTTTTGGCAGAAAACACTAAATAAAATTGCAATAAAATCCAACATTCACGTTCACATTTTAAAGTTAGCAACACAAAATCCTTCAAGAAAATGTAAGAAAACGTTAGTTACGCACTTGAATCAAGAACAGGTATTGCAAGTTCTCAACTAGAACAATATTAGTTCTAGAAATATGAAATTATACGTTGCGACCTACATAGGTAGGTACAGCGGTATGGTAATATGGCTATTATTGCCCATGTTATCAAATGTACATAAAGTATAGAATTCCTATGTGGTAATTGTGTTAAAATGTATAAAACCCGGTGTCGGATTGCGTCGGTAAATTATAAGATTGAGGCTTTGAATTTTCATATTAAGTGTCGGTCGGTAAGTACTGGCGGTCGGTTAAGTGTTTAAATTTAATCGCTGTTTTGAAAAGTAAAGTTTTTTTTTTCTTTTTCAAATAAAATTATTGAAAACAGTCAATTAACCAACTCAGATAATCCACTTTCTACATTGTAACCATAACATTAAAATCCTATGTTTTTCATGATAGACAATTTCCTTTATGACGTGCCCCTCAATATCGTTTAAGAGTATTCTACCATTATAGATTGGTAAATGACACAGAAACTATAACTTTAGCAATATTACAGTTTTCAGTTTACTAAGAGGCATTCCTTTATAAATTATTCTGTCATTCCGACCGTTAGATTGTCTGAGTTTCTAAGCTGGAATAGATGAACGACTTTCTTAGTATCTGATGAATACTAGTCTTCAAAATGCCTGTTCAACAAAACAGGATATTTTTATGTAATGTGGTTCCAGTTCAGCAACAGATCCTATCTGCTAAATGAGTAGGTATGTATATCCAAGTGGTGCAAAAAACTTGATTGCAATAAACTAATGATTGATTATGGACTTCTTGTATGACCCATTTCCGCGCAAAATCTGCATAAAATTAAAACGATTTAAGTGTTTTATTGGCACAATATACACAAACTCATGACGTCCTGTATTGACAAAAGCAATCAACGAAATATGATCATCCCATAAAAAAAACAGATCACCTTGAGATTCCATTCGATTTCATTGCCAAACAAAAAAAAAATACAAGCCTACAAATAACTGGAACAATATTACGCGAACGCAAATTTAAATAAACAATTCGCATTGCGAAACTAGTTCGCACTTTAAAATTAATATTTAATTTTTAACGCAAGGGAAATAAAAAATACAGTTGCTATGTAAATTGTGTGCGAGTGTACTTGCACGTTCTAGTTGCAATATATGCGTGTGTACCTTTAGAGTCTAGATTGTCAGGTCCTTTACAAACATGTTTGGTTGCTAGGTTTAATCGTTGCCTAGCAACTCGTTTAGATTAAGGTATAAGCCGTTGCTAAGTGTATTAGTAGGGTACGGCTGATATGTGGAATTCCTTCGTCTGAGACTTATAGGAATTTGACCTGTGGAGTGAGCGCAATTAACCAGCCTTGGTTGGTAGAGCGATATGTCCTTCTATGGACTTTGATAGGCCGAGTAGAAAGTTTGTTTTTCTTGTTTGTTTATGGGTATCACTAGCTCATTGACAAAGTAGACGCAAGTGTTAGTGCTTAGCTCGAGGAGTGGTGTTCTCTGTACAATCCTAGAGTAGGGCATTACGATTTCCTATAGTTAACTCTTCTATGAGACCCTTTTTTTTAAGGATGGGAAATCATCAAATGACTTCTTCCACTCTGGGTCGAGCGAAAGGGCGTGTCAGATACTTACTGTCTAAAACCCATCCGTGTTCCTCCTAAAGCCCTCTGCGTTCCAGAGCCGCGGTGACTCTTTCGAACAAATTCCGCAACCCTTCTATGGGACCATTTTTTTTTTAATGATGGGAAATCATCAAATGACTTCTTCCGTTCTAGGTGGAACGGAAGGGCGTGTCAGACTCTTACTGACTAAAACCCATTCGTGTTCCTTCTGAAGCCCTCTGCGTTCCAGAACCGCGGTGACTCTTTCGAAAAAATTCCGGAACCCTTCTACGGGACCCTGTCTGATTAATGGCACTTGGATCACTTTCTAGCCCTAATCATTAATGATAGTTATAGTGTAATTGACACATATGACACACATATGACCTGACTGAAACAAATTGTTTTTTTTTTATTTAGACTGTTGCGTTTCGACTAGCAAAGTCACTATGGAGCACACTTGCCTACAATTCACTTCTTATTTAAAGCAGGGTGTTACACTCCTTAGCCGTAGGTACGCACATTGAAAAAATTCAAATCCAATCCAAGCGAAGACTTGCCATCGACGCGGGAGATATTTTTGACACATATGGACTTATAAACCAAAAGGGCCGACCAAGTCGTATCCTGAAACACTGAGCAATCCATATTAATACTATTTGGCAGCAAACCAACTGATTGCATTATTAATTTAATCACCCGTGTAATTAATTTCTTAACACCTATTCGAACTAAGTTTAAGATTAATGACTTGAACTCAAAATATGGCAACACAACACTACGGAGTCAATAGGTATTTAAAACGTGAATTTGCTATTCATGATAGTGGACCTACCGTGTTAATTATTATGACTTTAACACCGGTCTTATTCAGTGTGGGGCTTTGAAAAAGGCGATTAAAAGTTATACGCGAAAAACTCTAATCTGTTAAAAATCTGTATATTCTTTCCGAAATGTTAAAATTCAATTTTGTATCTTAATTTTATTTATTGTACACCTACCACAGTATAGTCTTAATAACCCAAAGGTTGACTGGTAGACAATGCCTTGATGCATTAAGTCCGCCCATGTACCACTATTGTACATAAAGTTTAAATAAATAAATAAATAAAAATACACCGTGAAAATGAAAAAAAATGGTTGGCAATTTTGATCTTCATATTCTGAGTCTCCAGCTTTACAAAAGCCACTTCGTGCCACTGTCTTATTTGTGATTTGCCGGAAGTCATCTATGGGCCGCATTAACAACAAGGTGACGAAAAAAAAAAAAGAAAATTCAGGAAAATGCGCTCAACAATTTTCTGCCCCGCTACTTATAACCGCTACACTTGAAACGTTTTTCCCCGCTACACATTAGGCTAGTTACTCACTAATTATGCTACCGATATATCGTTATATCGCTATATCGGCGTATCGTGTTATCGCGAGAGGTCTGCGCCGCCCGCTCGCCTTGGTCCGGACCACTTTCATTTGCTGTATGTTGTAAAGTAATTTAGAGTGTATCGCGTTTTTCAAGGCTTTTTACAACTAAGTATGGGAAAATGAGAATTGAGTTGGTTTGTTTTTGTGTGCAGAGGCTGTTATTATGTTTATTGACATACGCCATTAATTTTATAGAGAATAATACTTCTCTATTAAATTGGTGGCGTTTTTACGCTAAACTTCTGCCTACTCCCATGGAAAATTGGTGAGAGTTTATGTATGTCTGTATAATGTATGGTATTTATCTGTTTCATAATATTTCCTATTTTTAAGGCAATATATATAAGTAATTTATGTACAATAGCTTTTGCCCGCGACTTCAAACGCGCATATCCCGTTTTTCCCTTTCCCGTAGGCTATCATATACAAGAAGAATTTTCCAAATCCGACTGGGAGTTCCAGAGATTAGTGCGTTCAAACAAACAAACTCTTCAGCTTTATTATATTATATATTAAGTACAGATAGTATAGATTTGTTAGCTTATTATGTTAACAATAAGCTTTCCTTATCTTCTACCTTTGGAGGTTAAATAATGCCTAAGGCATTAAGCTCACCATTGTAATTTTATGCATTCAGTTTAAATAAATATGTTAATTCAATCATTAGGACTATTCTTGTTTCTTAAGAGCTGTCATATTTTTCTTGATAATATTTATTATTAACAACTTCACATCGTCATCATTTTGTATTGTTACTAAAAGATTAATCCTTTACGATAGCTAGGAAATGACAAGATCGTCTGTTCTACAACGAAGATCACACATTCATAAAAGTCACGGCAACATAAACTTTTAATTTATTAAATAATAACTTCATTTGTACAGTTACGCTGTGAGTTATCGTTAAAACTAAACGCTAATAGTAGTAACAATACATCTTACGGGATAATAAAATGTAAGGGTTTGTGCACAAGTGCGAGAAACGCAACATTTCATGCTTTTTTTTTTTTAAGGATGGGAAGTCATCAAATGAATTCTTCCGCTCTGAGTGGAGCGGAAGGGCGTGTCAGACTCTTACTGACTAAAACCCATCCGTGTTCCTTCGAAAGCCCTTTGCGTTCCAGGGCCGCGGTGACTCTTTCGAACAAATTCCGTAACCCTGGCAGAACATTTCATGCTTGCACTAGCATTGTTGAGGAGAATTGCATAAGTTTTCAGCACGAACTTCACCTGAATACCTATTATAAATGACCTACACGTTGTCAGTAGGTAACTGAGGGATCTAGAAGTCTTTTTGGTCGTTTTTTTTATTTTTACAAGCTGTTACAAAGACCTTCAAAGGTTACTGGAGTAAAGTTATCTTGTAGTTCTATGTCAAACAATTTTTCTTGTGTACCTACACGTTTGATTTTGGGCCTGCGGACGGCGAGTGTTGGGTGGCTCGCTGTCCGATCACCACCAGGCCCGGGTCGATGGCGCGTTGTATTCCACGCGCGCTTCAAAGAGATGTCAGCATAGAAGACGGGGCCCGCGTCAGGGTTGCGGATTTTGTTTGAAAGGGTCACCGCGGCCCTGGAACCCAAGGGCTTTAGAAGGAACACGGATGAGTTTTAAGTCAGTAAGAGTCTGACACGCCCTTCCGCTCCATCCAGAGCGGAAGGAGTCATTTGATGATTTCCCATCCTTAAAAAAAAGACACGTTTGATTTGGATGACAACGGGCGGTTAGCTAAGTATCATAAATGGTGACCCAATATGGCAGACCAATAATTTATATGTGATATAAATTATTGGTGGGTATATGTACCCCCATGATATCGGTATAAAAATGATAGGGTTTGATGAGAAGAATACAAAAAAAAATCCTTCGATTTTTTGAAGTCGGTTTAAAAAAAAAAATAATATAGGAATTATTAATTTATTTTATTAATGCAATGTTTTGCAGCTTCTTGTGATTCTTTACCAATCATTTAGTACGGTACATTTCTGTCTTCTGTACTAATATTATAAAGAGGAAAGATTTGTATTATTGTATGCAACGAAGAAACTTAAAAACTACTGGACCGATTCGATAAATTATTTCAGTAATGGATAGCTACATTATCAGCGAGTAACATAGGCTATATTTTATCCCCGTACTCCCACGGGAACGGGAACTACGCGGGTGAAACCGCGTGACGTCCGCTAGTTTTAAATAATTATCCAGAGAATAGTGCAAAATGTATTGTGTGCGCACCCTTACAAGCACCAGATCATCACCCTTGTGCAACAGAGAATGTAAAGCACTAATGTTGAGCAAAATATTTAGTAACTGAACACTGTATTATGAGCACTGAACATTTATGTCAGCCACCTTTTGAAATACTGGCGTGTTAGCAATTAGTACATCAACAGCTTGGAAAGTTATACTTGTGGTAATAAAATGAGATATCGAACTACATTATTTCTTAATCTTAGAATTCTGAAGGTACCTTATTGAGTTAATATAGAGTTACTAAATCACATCATTTTTTTTTTTTTTTAAAGGAGGAGGTTCTCAATTCGGTTGTATTTTTTATATTTGTTACCTCATAACTCCGTTATTTCTGAACCGATTTGAAAAATTTTCGTGTCCGTATGAAACGTGAATGGATATACGTTCCGATTAGTCCCTTAGAAAATTTATCAAAATCGGTTCAGTAGTTTAGTTTTTAAGTCATAATAGCTGGAGGAAATAGAAAATATATCATCCAAGTAAACGAAATTGCGTGTTTTTGCTTTCCTGTGACTTTCCTATGGTGTAGTTAGGTGTGGGTGTGGTTGTGTACGACTAAAAAGTGTAAAATAAAAAAGTTTTTCAAAACACAGGTTACATAGGTGTTGAAAAAAAAATCAACCTGCAAGTTTTTAATGTTTAAAACGTAAGTATAAAGGCTGCGAATAAGTTTATTGAACGTCACAATTATAAAAGACAGTCCTGCAAAAAGCCCGCCCGTCACTATTGCCTTCCTAGTGTTTTGGCTAGGAAGAAGTGGCGCATCAAGCTAAGCAGCAACGCATCTTTCTGTTTAGATATTACAGCTTATAAACTTATTAAGGCTACATACCTACACGTACATACTATTGTGGAAATTGAGCTGGGTACTGACCGGTGTAATGTAACATTCGCAGCGAGCATGTTATGTAACGCCGTGTTCTAAAATCTGTGTAAAACAAAACACATACGCATCATGTTCGTGCTCGTTTCCCCGTACTGACTGCACGAATCCTCGCTTTGTAACATGTTGCATTACGCCCCGTAACACCGGTCAGTACCTACCTTTAAAGGTGTCAACTACTCCGATACGAACCCGGATTTCTCTCAGATCCTGTTTAGTATGATTCACAGTAAATCTAATTAATAAATAATTAATCAACACGCACGGCCTTCGCTAACACGATTCATCTTCTTTTTATCCTTTACTTATGTAAATCAAAACTATTTGACGATAACACTAATTAAAAACTAGAGCAAACGAGCCATAGACAATTTGTTTGCGTTATAACTGGCTTTGTATTAGTAATCATTAGTATTATTATTCCGTTTATTCATTTAAATAAACATTTTTGTTAATACTGGGAGCTGGCATAGCTCCCAGCCACCATTTTTAGGGTTCCGTACCTCAAAATGTAAAAAAGGAACCCTTAAAAGACCACTCTCTTGTCCGTCTGTCTGTCCGTGAGTCAACACCGATTTTCTCAGGAACGGGTAGACCTAGAAAGTTGAATTTATACCAGATACTGAGGTCTATAGCCCCTATTAGGTGTATAAAATTCAAGGTCCTGAGTCAACACAATAAAAAGATATGGGCAAATTTAGTTTTTTTTTTTCAAACAATGTCGTCCCACTGCTGGTTATAGAACTTCCCCATAGCCTTCCACGCTTCCTGGTTTGTTGCCTTCTCCGACCAATTCATCTTGAACGTCAAAAGAAAAAAAAAAAACAGATTGCACTCCGGGAGTGCCGGCAGAAGCCCGCTGTCCGTGCACCCGACCCGCCGCGCGCCCTGTCCGCTTTGTATATCAAGTCATAGGCGTGATGTTGTATGTATTGTAACTCGGGCTGGTTTCCGCAACTCCACGACTAAGCGCGTATTTTGCGTGCAGGTGGGACAAATGTGTCATTCGATCCACCCCAGCTCCCCAAGGAAGGCCAGCAACGCCTTGGTGTTACTAACTATCTCACAAAGGGTACCTGGGTTACCGAAGTACTTAGCCCTGTAATCAGCGACTACCGGGCAGCTTAGTAGCAGGTGTGCTGCTGTCTCGTCCTCCTCCATGCAGGCTCTGCAAAGTGGGCTGTCGGTGACTCCTATGACATAGAGGTGTTTATTAAAAGACCCATGGCCAGTTGTGACGGCTGTGACTGTACGCAACTGCTGTTTAGTAAGTCTTAGGGCTTTTTTCGTGAAACGGCCATCAATAGAGGGAAGTGCCTCTTTGGCCTGCCTGCACTCAGTATGGTCAATCCATAGCTTGTGATGTTTATCATTAGTACGTTTTCTTACCAGATTGCGTAGGTGACCGAAGGGGAGTGGTACAATAGGTTCAGGTCCTATCGTCATCATACTCGACCCCCTTCTGGCGAGTTCGTCCGCTGCATCGTTGCCTCGGGATTCGCTGTGTCCTTTGANTTACTAACTATCTCACAAAGGGTACCTGGGTTACCGAAGTACTTAGCCCTGTAATCAGCGACTACCGGGCAGCTTAGTAGCAGGTGTGCTGCTGTCTCGTCCTCCTCCATGCAGGCTCTGCAAAGTGGGCTGATGCTATGTTTATAAGTAATTATAGTTCAAACGCAAATTGTTGTAAAAAGGATGTAATTCCGTAGTTATCGAATCAATCGCTAATAAGATTGTAATTAATCTGGTTGACAGTAATTGTTTTCGATTTATTTCTTCTTACGATAAATGATGGGTTTCATTGTGGTTGTTATCTGTGGTTTAATTGTAGGTTTTTGTTGGGTGTCAATTGTGATTTGATTGAGTTATGCGGTAGGGCTGAGGGATTAAGTAGAGGCGGATCTGGCGTGACTTTGTCCTGTGCACGTACAACATAGAAAAAAATAGGACTTTTATTGTAAACAGTTACTAACGTAACTTTTGAGAGTTACCTATTGAAAAGTTCAGGAATCGCAGTATACTTTCCAATGCTTCGTTATATTTTTCATAATACTCAATTCAATAAAATTATTAAACACAACATGTTGAACATTTCAAGGCGGGACTGTGGGAGAATAATCGCGAATGCCACAGATTAAAAGAAGATCTTATTAAAATTTAATTTGTTAGTTACAATGGGCAGTATTATTTCTAAAAGCGATTTAAGAAGCCTCAAAAACAGTGGTCAATAAGAGAGGCAGTATTTCTTTTTGTTCTCTGCCCCTACGCTGTACCAAGACGTGACTGGTTACGTTATTTAAACACATATTGTTACTTGAACCTCGGACGCCATACAGAACAGTATAAAGAAATTTTTCCATATCAATGACGTGACAACGTCTAGTAAATTGATGAACGCCGGCTGCACGCACAAAAGGATGACTCATTGTAACGTTTCGATCATTTCATCAATGTTCTGTTATGACGTTGCAACGTTAAAGTATCGTCCGTAAACCGACTCACATTTTTAAAACATTGCTAAAGATCTACGATGACGACGCTAGCTTCGCCAAACACAACGCTAATCGCTCCGCTCCGCTTGTGTCACGAGTCGCAGTCTTAAGAATAATCGTGTAGTTGATGGATGACAGATGACAGATTGTCATCTGTCAATCATCTTGTAAAGTGCTTTGTTCCTTTATTGTTCAGTGTTATTCATGTTTTTATGGAAACTAGGAGTAACAAAGGAAATAATTAACATGGAATTAATTTAGCTACTGTTGTTAAACATTGTACATAGTGTCCGGTTACTGACTGTACACACTGTTACTGAACTGTAGGTAACTCTGGGAACCACACTTTTTATTATTAGCTTATAGTACCCCAATTTTGGGCTAGAGCTTCCTCTTTACCTTTCCAGATAATCTTTTCTTGCGCCACCTCCTTCGTGGTGCAAAACACTGAAAAAAAAAAATAACTCTATTCATTTGGTTATGTTGTCGTACTGTTATTTGAATAATCATTTTTTTTTATTTATCTCAGTGTTATTCCTAGAGTGAGACTGATCGTCTCGTCTTCTTCAATTTATGGGTACCTACAGTAATAGTTATTCGAAAAACGAGCACATTGTATAGCCAAATATTTACTCAAATGTATCCTACTAACTAGAAATCATAACCGAGAAAATCTATTGTATGTAATCCAATTTATCAGCATAACACCAAATCCTAACAATGCATTCACATCCATTTATCAAGCTAAACACGTCAAACTTCCAATTGCAGTTTCCAATCGCATTCGTCGAACCGAGTCCTAAATCTCCACTTCTGCAGCCCTGTCTGCAAAGGAAACAAAACATCGGAGCAATATTTCCGAAGGCTTGCAATCAATTTAGCTGAAAATCGGCTTCTGAAAAAACCCACCGTGATTTGACATGTGATAGATTGTACTAGGGCCTAGGGTTGGCACGGTTGAGGAAACAAATTCAGATATTTTATGTTTGAGGTCCTAGCGTAATTATAACAGCCGCAAGGATCGATCTTCAAGTATAAGCAACGCTTGCCGCGGTCGGTCTCCGGATCATCATCTGCCTAGCCTTTTCCCAATTATATTGGGGTCGGCTTCCAGTCAAACCGGATTCAGCTGAATACCAGTATTTTACGTGGAGCAGCTGCCCACCAGACCTCCACAACCCATTTACTGGGTAACACGGTACTCCTAGGCAAGACTGTTGTCAGATTATCTGGCTTCTGACTATCCGTAACGACTGCCAAAGATCTACAAATGACAGCCGGGACCAACGGCTTAACGTGCTTTCCGAGGCACGGAGGAGTCTCGGTATGTTAAGATAGTCACCCATCCACAGACCAACCTCGGCAAGCGTTGCTTAACCTTAATGATCGACCCATGCGGCTGTTATAGTTTAGCCACGAGCTCCTCTCCGGATGACCATCTTAATATACTGAAACTCCAACGTATCTCGGAAAGCACGTTGAGCGGTCGCGGCTGTCATTTATCATATTTGACAGTCGTAACGGGTAGTTAGAAATCATTTAAATCTATGACACTGTGGTCCTCTATGGTCTTTGTTCTGATAGTTATTAATTTACTCAAGGTTTTATGTACTCATGCAACATGTAACAGAATAAACGCAATACCTCGGAAGGGGTATGTACCCATCATTATGAACAACTTTTACTATGGGACCAAATCCGAAATCGTACAAAAAAATTGTTGTTTAGTACATTTTGTCGAGTTATGCGCATATAAATCTATGGGACAGTCGTTTTTTTTACAGGATGTATGTATATGTCACCGGAAAATTGCAGACTCCTTAAGATTGTAATAAATCTTTATTAGATTGCAATTTCTCGATATATAATGAAAAAAAAACGTTTGGTATACAATAAATCCCATCCAAATTCAATAGAAAAAATAGTTTACAATTTCACGCGATATTTTATTGTATTTTTTTATTGTATATGTACATAAGTTTAGTGCAAAAAACACGTTTTAAGCTGGCGATATTTCTATTATGTTGACTGTACACATACAAACTACTGAAAATAAAATCTAGTCTGCTTTTCCAGCAGTACTGAAGACTGTTTTTCTACTTCAAAATTGTTTTACCCAGCTTTTCCTCTGTGCCCGCTAGGTACAAACTCAGGTTAATAGGACAAGACAATGCTTCCTTGACCTATTTACTTGAACAAGAAGTTACAGCTTGCATTGTGGCCGATCTTAGCGTTGCTGGGAAGAGGGTCTAGGTCGCACGTGGATTGTGGAAGTACTTGGCAATACAGAAGTGTAGTTTTGTTGCTAATTATGTATCTATTGTACATATAAATAGTATACTTAAAATAACCTACAGCACTGTCTTTCCTTCTCTCTTTAAAATCCATCCAAAGGTTGTCTTTAAAAGATCGCTTTTAGCGATAAGGCCGCCCAATGTGTCACCCCATGTAATGTTTTTCTTTATCTATATTTTCTGTAACTTATATGGTGTATATAAATATAAATAGTGCATAATAAAGAGTATTCTATTCTATAACGTATTAATCTTAGTTTTGTGAACTAACCAGTAAATATGTAACGTAATACTCAAAAAATCTCTGTATTTCGGATAAAATTATATTTTATGCCAGACGCGAAGAGTTGTCCCTTATTACTAACGACGCATTTACAATTATATTTTTTGTTTTAATATGATTTTGCATTTAGATCATGTTGCGAGATAATTCCCGTAATTTTTAAAATGCTATTAAAGCACCACCTGAGAAATGTATGAATTGTAAGTTTTTACCGTTTTTATTACCTACTTCACTAGCTGCGCCCCGCGGTGTTACCCGCGGTTTATCAGATACTCCGCGTTAATGTCATAAAAATCATATGTCCTTTTCCGGGACTCAAACAATCTCTATACCAAATTTCATCTAAATCGGTCCAGCCGTTTGCGCGTGAAGAAGTTACAAACTTACACAGACACACTCACAAACTTTCCCCTTTATAATATTATTAGTGTGATTAAATGTGAATAACCGAATTCTTTCGATTACATAATTTGTGTTTTTTTTTTTCCACGAGAGTGCTAACCCTAATACTACGGAACCACTATTTTGGGTGTCATGTCTCAACGGTATCGGATACGAATTTATATTCGTCATTTACAAGGTTCTCGGATGAAAGGATTTGTTTACAGTTTTACAGGGTTTTTCCAAAACTGTGATAGTTGTGCATTCGACTTAGAAATTGAATGCTCTAGGTAAATCTTTATTGTCTTGTTAAAAAGTTCAACAGCAGTGGCCCTGTAGTTTGTTTAGATTTTGGATAATTCCAAGTTTTTAACGATGATGATCTTTTCGAAAGCAAACTAAATATTAAAACTATGGTTAAAATGGACAGAAGTTCAAAAACTAATTAAAAAAACTAAAATGTTACCACTTAAAAACAAATTTTAAAGTTGTTCCTGCTAAGTAAAAACTAAGTATTAGTAGTTGTGTATTTTTGAAAATGTATTTCTTTAAAAACATTTTCAGGCTTAATTTTTACATCGATAATACAAGTAAATGCCATCGATACGTATGATCTTTATAAAAACAAACAAGTTCACTGATGTCTCATAGACAGGCACCTTACACCAAACAATGAACTTCAACAATGTTTTCTATACAAAAACACACACTACATTATCAGCGCAAAGTGATTTACAGTATTATTTGAAAAACATGTATAGCACTTTTATAGCTTGCTTGTACATAAAGAAAAATAATGTGGGAAAATTATTTATATGCCGGAGTGGTTTTCTTTTGAATTATGTTTTATTTTTATGTGGATAATATTTACCTGTTTATTTATTTTTAAACAAACAGGCAGAGTCTCTTCTCTTGAGTTTGTTGTTATTTTAGCCAATGGGAAAAAATAACCAACATATGAGTCCTATTAGTAGCGGAATTTATTCGAAAGAGTCACCGCGGCCCTGGAACGCAAAGGGCTTTAGAGGGAACACAGATGGGTTTTAGTCAGTAGGAGTCTGACACGTCCTTCCGCTCCACCCAGAGCGGAAGAAGTCATTTGATGATTTCCCGTCCTTAAGAGTCCTATTATACGTTACACGAAAACCGCGGTTTGAGCGAGCTTTAGTTGTCATCAAGATCGGGTCCGAGACTCCTTTGGAGAATTTTTCGCGATTTATCGTAGTTTCGGATTTGGCCATCAACTCGAAAAATTCACCCTGTACATCAAGAAAAAATGATAATTTATCAAGTATCTAAGTTATCCGTAGAAAAAATTACCAAACTGCATCAAATCCATAACGCAGCTCTGCAAACACAAGGACACAGAAAGCATTCCAAGTACAATTTCTTCATAAAGTCAAAGTCAAAATGTTTATTTCAATTAGGCCATTAAACGGCACTTTTGAACGTCATCATTTACAGTTCAGTAAAATAATAACATTACATTAATAAAGTGACTCTACTGTTCATTCAGAAAAGTAGATTCTTATAGAGAAGAACGGACAAGAAACTCCATAGTTACTCTTTTCAAAAAATGGTTTAATAATCACTTACACTTAACCAACTTCCAAGTTACACCATTACTCCAATACCGTTTCACTCAAACCTACCTCGTACTGGTATCATTAAACCGTTATCACTGACAACCGGTCCAATATCCTACTGATAACAAACTAATTATCACTTTAAAATAAGGTTGATGGGCCTTTGAATAGATACGACAGGTGGAGCAATGAAACGTTAGTTTTAATTTTAGGGTTGCATGCAATTATTTTAATGTGAGTTTTGATGGTAATGGGTTGGGTGGTGTGTTAGTTGTAATAGAGATTCACGCCTTTGAAACTGCTCTAAGTCTTCCTGTATCAACAGTTATGAGCCCATTGCAATGTGATCTAATATAGAATGAATCCCTATTTCCCTGGGTCCCGGCATCACGCGTGAAACACAACAAAAAAAGAATTCTAATTCGCTAATTCTTTTTTTGTTGTGTTTGTGCTGGAGATGGTTCTTATGAAAGAAAATTTTGAAAAAAAAAATATATATCCGGGCGAAACCGGGTCGAGCCACTAGTTAATGATAAAATTATTATTATTAAACCTAATTGTCTTTAAGTAAATAAAGCATTTTTTTTAAATAGTTAACAATTTGTCATTTCATTGATCGATTTACGAACTAGTATTGATCTTAAGGTGCGAGAACGGTCTTATAAGGTCCTTCATAAAAAAACATTTGTTAATACAATTTTCTTTTTTTTCTAACTAATATACCGGACACTTTTATAAACCGATGTTCTCTTATATAGACAGTAATTTTCCTGACAAATTATAACATGAGATGACAAAAATAAGTTCGAACTATCATTTTTTTTTTCCTTAGCCTATTGTGTCCCACTGCTGGGCAAAGGCCATATCCTTCCAGCCATTCCTTTCCTGCGCCACCTCGAACCAGCCTTCGCGGTGTGCATCCAAACAATTATAAATCAACATCAATCCTATTTATTATATTATTATTTATTTAAACTTTTTGTACAATAGTGGCACTTGGATGAACTCAATGCATCAAGGCATTATTATTATGCATTATTATTAAATTTGGATAAATTAATGATGTGCGATTGGAGATGTCTTTTTCTTTAAAGTATGGCAAAGCATCAGATGACCCCTTCCGCTCTGGGAGGAGCAGAAGGGAGTGTCAGACACTTACTGACTAATGTATTCCTCCTAATGCCTTTTGCGTTCCAGGGCCGCGGTGACTGTTTCGAATAAATTCCGCAACGATGTGAGACGAGCTACGAGTATGTTCAACATTGGTCTGCTAAAGGCTAATTATGATGCAACACTATTAAACTAAAGTTTACTAAGGGATAACAAATCCTCAGGCACCTCTATAAACATTTTCAAAGGCATTTTTGCATAAAACTAATAATATCTTATTCAAAACAAGTTACACAATGAAACGTCAAGCATTTCACGTCAAAGTAAATTAGAATTGTTTTTTAAATGGCAGAACAGCAAAAACTAATTTGTAGTTTGTTCACAGTTCGGTAACTTGGTAACTATAAAATGGAATATGTAAAGTTACCGCATCTTACGTCTACATAGTTTTCAGTGTGTTCAGGCATTACGTGAACACTGAAACTGAAACTTAAACGTGGATTCCGAGAATGTACTCGTATCGTACATACTTACAGAGAGAAGTTTTGAAGGTGATTTTATAATTGTGTCACTGTTTTGATATCATCATCAACATTTTTGGCCTCTAATTCGTTGCGGAATTTGTTCAAAAGAGTCACCGCGGCCCTGGAACATAGAGGGCGTTAGAAGGAACACGGATGGGTTTTAGTCAGTAAGAGTCTGACACGCCCTTCCGCTCCACCCAGAGCGGAAGAAGTCATTCAATCATTTCCCATCTTTGGCCTCTAATTCCGCCAAGCCCGTTCCATCATCGGACCACAAGACGTACGGTGATGCGCCTCCGGTACATGGTGGACATCCCACCCACACGCACAAAACGTTTTGGGAACACATTCATCGTGTCCACGGCAGAGTGTTATTCCCTGTCAGAGTCTGTGTTTCCTGATAGCTACAACCTGGGAAAGTTTAATTCAAGAGTGAATAGGTTACTTCTAGGCACGTGGAACGTGCTCCATCTTCGATCACATCATCGCTTACCATCAGGTGAAATCGTGGTCAAACGGGTGCCTATCAACAGTAAAAAAAGAAATATATATTCCGACTTTTACTCAAAAGACCAAGTGTTACGGATTTAAAAAAGAAAATTGTAAAAAAAGAGACCCTATCAACGAGTTAACAAGATCTCAAATATCAAACATTCGTAGTCAACAACAATAATCTAGTGTAAATTGTAAAGCTAAGGCGAGGACACACGGCATACATAATTCAGTGAGAGATTCATTAACTACCATTAGGTGTAAGCCCCGCTTTGTTTCAGTCGGTACTAATACGGCGCTTAGGGTGTCTACACGGGTGCGACTACGCGACATGTTGCCGGGTTTAGTTGCACGTTAAATGTAAAATAGGGGATGAGTTTGTCGTGGTTATATTTGAGCTTGCTTCCGCTCTCCGGGAAGCTAAAGTTTGTGCACATTATGTCAGTTTTGGTCGCTTGATATAATTTGAATCTAGTTTATTTACAATACTGAAAGTTTTTTTAATATAAAGGACTCTATGAGCAATTTTAAGTTTTCCGTCGAAAGTGGAATCGTTTTCCCTCTAAACTCTTTTCAAAAGTTCTTAAATAACTTTTAAGACATAAGGTATGTTACGTATGTGTACCGAGGTTCATTAAAAACCAGTTCATTCATTTGAAAGAATTGTATTCATACATATAGGCTGGTTTCACAGCTGTATGTGTAGCGTCTGCAGTGCTCTGAACTGAGTGTTCAGAACGATACGGTAATACACGATTATACGGGCTCTACCCGGAGCAGGTCGCGTACGGACCAATCCGCGTCGCTGTGGAACAATGTTCTAGCGCGTCACGTGTGTCTCCGTTCCGGGAGCCCGTGAGGGCAGCCCGTACCGGTCTCCCAGACAGCTTTGAAAGCAGCCATATTGTATTTCACCAGTGTTGTATTGCATTGACATTTTTTAATTATTTTTGTTTGCATACCTAGCTCAAATCAGTGCACCTGCCATGTTATCTCTTCACCGTACTTAGTTTACTGGTAGAGAATGCCTTGGGTACTAAGTCTGCCGCTAAACCTTTGTGCATGAAGTTTAAATCAATAAACAAGGATTCGAAATAAAATATGAAACACCGTGAGGAGTAAAAGTAACACTTCTTAAAAGCGAAGCAGCTGTATACACACAAGATCGCAGCATAAATAAAATCGCAGCGAGACTACATCTTTAGTCGTAAAGTCGGCCCCAAACATTTCCCCTAATGACGCAAGCCAAGATCCCATGGGCCCTGTATTCCGTTTCGTTGTTCTAAACCATTTGCATTTCTCGCTCGACGAATTGAATCATAATAGTAATAAAGGAAAATCCCTCGTGAAAAGATGGATTCCAGCTGGATTTGTTTCATACTGAAATAACATTTCTATGTTCAAAATTGCTTTGTAAATGCAGGTTTTGACGTGGGTAAATAGAAAAATTGTTTAAGGAAAATCTTGGGAGATTTCAGAAAGTGGGTGTTTGTTTATATAGATAGATATATATATAGATATAAAATGAACAATACTAAGGATGCATTAAAACTGCATTGCAATCGATATAAATGTACTAAAACTGCACTGAAAACGATCTGAAACGCACCAAATGTGCACTAAATGATCAAGTGCGCACTCAAAATGACGGAAAAAGATGCTTTTACAGATGTGGCAAATCTTTTTTTTTTTTTTTGGATTGGGAAATTATCAAATGACTTCTTCCCCTCTGGGTGGAGTGGAAGGGCGTGTCAGACTCTTACTGACTAAAACCCTTCCGTATTCCTTCTAAAGCCCTTTGCGTTCCAGGGCCGCGGTGACTCTCCCGAACCAATTCCGCAACATGTGCCAACTCCTACGCATCAGACGCAATCTAGGCTACCGTAATCTCAGAAGCATACTACTAAGCTACATCGTAGTACCTATCCAGAGTTTTTTCTGCCGACACTCCACACATGCACACGCCATTACACTTCAATCAATAATAAATCATGCTCCGACTAGTTTTTGCAACAAGTTCATCAATAACTGGGGCAACGCAAGAGATGCGTAGACGCAAATCGTTATTGCAGGGTGACGTCATGGAGAGGTAATCTGTGCCTGTAAAGACATATACAGAAGGTCCACGTAAACTGTTTGTGTGGTACTATAATATGTGATGAAAATAAATCTTCTCTATATAGGTGCATATATCTTCACTCATAAATAAATGTAAAATCATGCCATACAGGCATGATGTAAAGCGTTCGGCAGTCAGGTCTAGTGATCGGAAGCATTACTGCTGTGCATGAGGTCCCCGATTCGATTCCCGGGTTGGACAGTATCGTTGGTTTTTCCATCTTGAATTTCTCAGTAGCAAATTGGAGTCTGGATTTGTGCCGAGTTGATGGTCAAAGGCTCACGGCTCCTTTAAATAGAATTAAACATAAGTGTTGGAATGTGGGTGTTTGCAGGTATACCATTGTATAACCCTTCAAGGATTATTCCCTGAAGGGTTATACAGTGGGATTAGGCGTGACGTCATGTTATAAAATACCGGTTTTGAAGACTTGTCCTTTTGCATTTTACTACTTAACGCTTTTTCATACTGCGATGTTTTTCAATCAAGTGTTTAGTGATGGCCTATTGATATCGATAAAATTAAATGACGATATACGAACCTTATGAGTGACGTTATTAATATTACGGTTTTGCATGCAACGGTAAAACGTCTTTCTTATTTCTGTCACTATATACAATTGCTGTGGATGGGGTTAAGGAGACGAAATGTTGCAAGTCATTTTATTATGAGACAACACAATTTTGGGAATGTGCTAAAGTGGACTTATGACCTGGTGAGAGCCACAGGGGTCCGCTGGATAAGAGAAGCACAGGACCGGTCGAAATCATGATGATTGGAGATGCTTGTGTCCAGCAGTGTTCTTTCAGCCGAAATAGTAAGGAGTTTGGAAATAAATGAACAAACTTTTTAGTCTTGCTAAGTGGCCTTATTTAATAGGTATACCATTCTCTAATCTTTTAAAAAATAAATATTAAAATCATGTCTGCGTTTCTCTACGCTCGCTGCAAAGGTTAATTACTTACTTAACTTAAACTTCTCTTTAGATTCAAATAAGTATTATCTTGGTTCTTTACTTGTGTTCTTTATATAATTTCAAGCTGTGTTGTGTAAACTGCATTGAGATAAAGAGCGCTTGATGCTCGCTTTTAAGAGGAAAATAATGCGAAAGAAAAAGAAAATTTCTACTCATTATCTGAGTTAAGTAACGAACTATTATGGGTAACCGGGGGGCTACTCTCTGCCAGAGTTGCGGAATTTGTTCGAAAGAGTCACCGCGGCCCTGGAACGCAAATGGCTTTAAAGGAAATCGGATGGGTTTTAGTCAGTAAGAGTCTGACACGCCCTTCCGCTCCACCCAGAGCGGAAGAAGTCATTTGATGATTTCCCAACCTTAAAAAAAAAAATGGGGGCTAGTCTCTAAGCCCGAAGTCCGTAGTTTCGGGCTTAGTTGCGGGCGTATTCTAGTCCGTATCACCTAAACTCTAAGAATTAATGACAACACGACTTGAAAGTTACTGTCAAATCGTGTTGTCATTCATTCTTAGTTCGGGTTCGGAACTAATCGTAAGTCCGTAGGTGATACCCGCAACTAAGCCCGAAACTACGGACTTCGGCTTTAGAGAGTAGCCCCCCAGCGCCGCCCTGTTTGCAGATCGCCTATTATCTTTTCAAATTATATTTATCGTTAGAAGGCCTCCCACAAGGTGAACCAATGACCTGGGGAAGACTTCAGCAATCTGCTGGATGCGAGGCGCACAGGACCAGTTGATGTGGTGAAATTAGGGGGATGCCTATGTCCAGCAGTGGCGGTCTTACGGCTGCAATGATGATGATAATTTATCTATTATAAGTTTATGTCCAGGTAAAATTATGTGTGTAAAAGAGCATTTAATTAACGAGTATAGTCTTTTTTTTATAAGCTATCAAGTGTAGTTATTTTGTAAAGTGAATACCCAATATTACCCATCTAATATTTAATTCAATAAGGATATTTTTTTTAAAACAAACACTAACGGTTGCATTCTGAGCAAGTGTTTTCTAAAACTAAGAAAAACAGAGTACTAATTAAAAAGTACTTCGTTTTCTCACAGGAGACCTATCAAAAAATATTCTTTAATTTTACGACAGACCAGCACAAAACTGAAAGTATTACTATAGAACTGAAACCCACGTGTAATAAAAACGTGTTCAGCTTACAGATTAATATTATCACGGGCGTGATAAAAAGAAAACATTTTCGTAATTATATTCTCCAGTCGTCTCATAATTGCATTTTACGTAATATCTACAAAGTAATAATTAATTAAATTATTGTACGCAGATGGAAGACGTTGATTAAGCCAACTAAGCATGTCTAGTAAGCTGCATTAAGTAATAGAGTGAACTTAGTTGAAATATTGGATTAAATTTGGATCCTTTGGTATGAAACCTTGTGATTTGTGATGCGTAAAGGAGTGTAATTAATCTTGCTTTTTGGATTATACTGGGTGGAAATTTGAGTAAGGGCAATAAGTTAGCTTAAGTATTGTGCTAGGGAGTATTTAGACGATATGATTTTCGGCTCTTGATATTACTGTGGTAAGTGGTCTTCGTCCGATTGGAAAATATGTAGAAAGAAAGAAAAATAATAAATTTGCGCAAGTATGACCCATACCAGAAAAAAAACATACGGGGCAGTCTTTGGGGACCGCCGATAGAAGTGAAAACTAAGCGAAAGCTAAAGCGTTCGGTGACGATGACGCGAATTCCATGATTTAATTCACGCCAAAAGTACACATTTAAACACAGTATACATATAGCTCATGGAAAGCGTTCGGTGACGATGACGCGAGAGAGATTTGTGTTCACCCAAAAAGTTCTCAATGCGCCTAAAGAAGTTAAGCAAGGAACAAAAATAGAAAGTTATGGAAGGAACAAATTTCCCCATCATAATCATTTCCGCCGCAGCATTTTATCCGAAAGACGTGCACTGCTGGACATAGGCTTTCCTCAAGTGTCACATTGATCGGTCCGGTACGTCTCGCATCCAGCGGATTTCCGCGGTCTTTACCAGGTCATCGGTCCAACTTGTGGGCAAATGTTTTTTAAAAATAAGAAGTCTTAGATTGCTTAGCGATGCTTGCGAAGAGCTCGTGTCTAAAATATAACAACCGAACGGGTCGTCCTTCAAAGTTAAGCAACGCTTGTCGAAATCGGTCTATGGATGGGCCATCTTAATATACCGAGATTCCTCCGTGCATCGGAAAGCAAGTTAAGCCATTGGTCCAGACTGTCATTGTGAGATCTTTGGCAGTCGTCACGGATTGTCAGAAGCCAGAAAATCTGTCATCAGCCTTGCCAAGAAGTACAGTACCCGGTTAATCGGTTGTGGAGGTGTGGTCGGCAGCCACTCCCCGTAAAATACTGGTATTCAACTGAATCTGGTTTGACTGGAAGCCGACCCCAATAAAGTTGGGAAAAAGCTAGGACATAACACACACAACACAACACACAGAACACACAGACACACACACACACTTAGAATACTTAAATAATCTTCGAGTTTTAGGAGAACGTTTTAACATTGCAGTATTTTACTGACACAAGTTTTTAGTATGTAACTACGAGTATGTGCTATCAACTTTTGGTGGCATACCAAATATTATCTTAATTAAACATCCGTAGGAAGAGAATCAGACACCGCCATTCTCCAAATAACTCTTTAAGACTTATTTATGAAGCCGTTAGAAATACGAACCGTATCCATTTTCACACGTATATATTCATTAACCATACCAACATAACTATGTGGAACTTGTCAGGATACAGTAATTGCCACGAAAGGTAGACCTAGCTCTAAATACTTTAACCTAAGTACAAAATATCTGATTGTAATTAAAATTAAAATCTTAATAAATTATTCTGTAATTGGGCATCTCAGCCACTCCTATGCTAACAAAACCTTTTTTGATGTTGAGATATGTCAACTGCATGTTCTTTAGTATAAGGAGGTAATTTGCATACTTTCATGAAAATTCATAAATTATGAGGCACTTTTGTGAATTACGCACAAAACGTTTTGGGAATACTTTTATTGTGCTTACGCTAATAATTCCCTGTTGGAGTCTGTTTCCTGATAGCTGCAACCAAGTTATGAGTGAACAGGTTACTTCTAGGCAAGTGTGTTTCATCGCCGACCAAATCATAATATACCATAACAGGTTAGTGTTGTGAAAGAAATTAACAAGCAGAGCTACCTGCACTTCAGTGACATCTCAAGCAGAATCATTAAGAAGATGTGTACCCTAATGTGCTTCAAGTGGTACGAATATCGAGCGGCCAAAGAAGATGAAGACGAACCGCTCCTTCTCAGCCTCATGCCCTCATGCCATCAGTTTGAAATGCATAAATTCAAAAAATCTGCCAGGCTGAAATGGGACTGGGCGGGTCACACCAGCCGCATGCATAGTGACCGCTGGGCAAAAGTCTCCACGCAATGGGTGCCAGAGGATGGGAATGGGCCCAAAAAGTGGTGGCGAGATGACTTGGATGCACACCGCGAAAGCTGGTTCGAGGTGGCGCAAGAAAAGAATGTCTGGAAGGATATGGGGGAGGCCTTTGCCCAGCTGTGGGACACAATAGGCTAAGGAAAAAAAATAAAAGTTCATGGAATCCAGAGTGAAGAAATAAGGCGTACAGTTCAGAACTTGTCGAGTTGAAAGACACTCAGAAGAGGAATTTTCAAATGCAAGCCTCTCTTAGCCTCGGTTTCGCCTGGTGGTGAGCGGAATATGAGATCTAAGATACAACGCACGAGCTCAGAAAAAGCCGGTTCACTCTTGCTTTGAAAGCTGAGTGACTGGGCTCTCTGACATCAACATACATTCTAATAACCTATATGATTTTTGCAGTACGGATTTTACTGCACAAATCATTAAAAGATACTGGGGCCCTACTATGAAGTATTAAAACGATCATGATTCCGCTCTAAGAGGGAGACGGAGCTATACATAGCGAATAGCACTATCCGTTTTACATAATCGGAATTGGATGGCATTAGCACGTCATAGTCATAGCTGATCTCTGAGTTAATGATAAATGATATTTATTTTGCAAGTAGGTTTAACATAAAACTATTACACGTCAATCTTTTTTTGGTAATTTTAAGCTAGATGAGGCCAGCGTTTCCTAGCCGACTACCCTGAGAAGAAACATCGAAACAAACAAAGGTCAAAGTCTCTTTTTAAGTCCATACAATCTGTACTAGTCAAATCATGTGAGAACCATGTAGGTTAATGTCTGAGGTGGCCTTTTGAGGAAAGTGTCACACAGATTTAAGTGTACCTGTTCAGACAGTGCAAGCATTTGTCAGTTATTGTGTAGCTCAAACTTAGTTTCCGTGTTTCTTCTCAAGGCATTCAGCTAGGAAACATTGCCCTTATCAAATTTAAACTGACCAAAAGATTGACGTGTCAAAGTGTGTTTACGAAATAAGTCGCATTTATCATAGTACAGTTGGTTACCCGACAGTCTACAGTATCTACGTCAGGTAGTAGTAAGTCTCAGGTTACAGCCTCTGGGTGACTTTTGCCTCACGTAATTCTGTTTGGAGATGTGCTGTGTGCACTCATCAATGACATTTGTAGGGTTCGAAACTTGAAATGTCAAGAAGCAATTTGACTTTTACAAGTTAATCTATGAAACCAATAACACTTAAAGTGAAGGTAAACATGGTATTCGTGACAATGTCTTCAGATTTAAAGGAGAAGATCTAAAGGTCTGAAATTATTTAAAAACTACAGCTAGGGAGAGGAGTGGAATTCCCTGCCAGAAGTGTTTCCTGATAGCTACTACCTGGGAGTCTTTAAGTCAAGGGTGAATAAGTTATTTCTAGGCAAGGGTGTTCAAAAGTAAAAAGGCCGACGGCTGATTTGCAGGTGCTAAAGACATTAAATCATTTTTTTTTAAGTCTGGGTGTTGATTTTTATGTATGTTTTACAGAATATTGTTAAATAATTAGTAATTAAATCATATTTTAACGACTGATTAGAGCTGGTCGCCACCTCGAGTGAGATCCTATTCACGAGGCTGAAATTTGGGGATAGTATTTACTAGATACAAATATCGAAAGCTAAAGTCTGCCAGGATTTGGGAGGATTCAAAACTACCTCCTGACTACTGACATTCGTTTTATACATCACAAAAAAAATGGTTTCATAATATGGACATGCCTGAGAACCCGGAATTTACTGGGATTTAAAAATATACTGGTTATTTGTTTGGTTATGATTTCAGAGGTATTCGTAAGGTAATATCTGAACTCACATAAAATAAGATTGAACCGCATAAAATTAGATTATTCCTAAGCTTACGTGAAATACGTTGCGATGGTACGTAAGTTAGATCGATTTTTACATAGTTGAGGTTACGTAAAGTATAATCGAAATAAATTTTACTGATTACTGTCACCGCAAAATGAACGAATCAAGTTGAAATCCCGGGATCCTGGTGTCATGTCCATATTAATATATACGTTTGAGGTCATTGGCCCGAAATAGCTCTACCTACTCCGATCACTGATGATAATATTATATAATTCTCATCAAGGAGATACATAATAAATGTATTACTTAGTTGTAACTACGTCAAAGACAGTTTATACCCATAAGTTCTATTTAGTGGCTGTTACTGTTGAACTTAAGCAAAGTGCATGCAACTTTCAATCTTAATTGTTATGATATTAAGTATAAGTTGCAGTATCATTGACTTCGTTGCAGATTTTATGCATATTTTAGTACCTACTTGCATTTTACCTTAAGTTTATTCTTCAAAGTTTTATGATGCGATTCTTTATTTACGAAAGCTACTTTTTAATTCAACTGTCT
Organism: Mamestra configurata; assembly: GCA_002192655.3. Taxonomy (NCBI): domain Eukaryota; kingdom Metazoa; phylum Arthropoda; class Insecta; order Lepidoptera; family Noctuidae; genus Mamestra; species Mamestra configurata. Next base: position 480,903 of record NDFZ01005306.1, read on the forward strand.
CGTATAAAAAACAGAACTTCTAAGTGTCGGTAGAGTAATATTGTTATTTCCTTCTTTTAAAATAAGGCGAAAAATCTTGTTGACGACAACTTGACAACTAAATGCAATTAATTATCGATAAAACGATTTTCATCGACTAATATCCCCTCACTACGCTCCGGGAGTTTATTACCGCCCGCATATCCGGTCAACGAACTCAATATGTTGGTGCCATTTAACCAACATTTCTGCCAAACAACTTCAGCCAACCGATAAACAAAACGGCTTCTGGATAACCAGATGAGCCTATTGGCCCAATATTGGCTACTGGCGTAATCGACGAATCGCGGATCCGCCCACATGCTCAATTTACCTACATTAAGTACACGCACACTGCGAAAATATAAGCTTACTTAATAAAATCCCCGAAGGTTCGATGAACTGCCCTCGTCTTAATAATATTTTGTTTAGTCGCGAGCAGCATGGTAGGTCAACGTAATTTGGCTGTATATTGATTGGAATAATATTGCAACTTGTTTTTGTTTATTGCGGTTATAAAGTTGCAACTTTGTTTTGAAACAGGTTTCTGTTTGTACACTGATGTGTTCGTTCAGGTTATTTGTATGTAACCACATTCACCTTAGTTCGATTTAATCATATAATTTAGCTTCTAGCTTGGTCATTATGCCAAACCTTAAACCACTCATTCTATTTAGCGATCATTGATATTTTTTAGCACTAATATTCTATCCAATTTTGAAATAAATTTATAAGTAAAGAAACCAATTCTCGAATTTGTACCCTTACTTTTCGTCATGTCGAAAGCTGACGCCTTTTAAAATACCTTCACAATTACGTCTATTTATTTATTTATTTCGTTTTAATTACTCTCTGCACTTACAGTAAGTACCAACACGTACGTAGAGAGTCATAATCTTATTTTAAATTAGATATTGCAAAAAAATAAAAGTAATACACACATTAAAAATTAGCAAAAACAATACAAAATAACAAATGGGATGGCGAGACAAGATACACGCCTACACAAGAACATACCCACAAGTTTAAGATCGAGATAAGTTTAAAGGCATAGCAACCTATTTTCCTCCTAAAATTGAGGAGTAAATAAATAAAAAAAACGGTGGTGTCATGTAATACCCTGATGGAGCAATACAATTTTCGCAATATGCTAGGCAACTCTAACTATGTATTGAATACAAGCACAATTAAATAAATTTTTCGAGAAACGAAATAACTTTATAACCAAAGTTTTTAAGCGAAAGAAAATATAGATCTTTCCTAAACTTTATATTTTCTCAATTTTCCAACAAACACGAGTAAGTGTTGCCATGGTTGCCAGGGTTGCGGAATTTGGTCGAAAGAGTCACCGCGACCCTGGAACGCAAAGGGCTTTAGAAGGAACACGCATGGGTTTTAATCAGTAAGAGTCTGACATGCCCTTCCGCTCCACCCAGAGCGGAAGAAGTCATGTGATGACTTCCCATCCTTAAAAAAAAAGTGTTGTCATGGTAGAAGTCTTAGTCCTATTCGTCTTAGGACCTCTACTTGACTCTGTACCCTTAACAACGGAAAAATTCCTCGATTAAATTCAATAAATAATAAGCTAACACTGTCAATTTCACGATTCGTGACTGGACATGACTTGGAATATGACTCTAAGGGTCGATTTCACCACCTATGATTAAGTTCCCGTTAATTTGACTGTGCATTGCAACAGCTACACTGCGATTGCCAGCTCGCCTCCCTTAAAGGAGGCCTATGTCCAGCAGTGGATGTCTTTCGGCTGATATGATGAACTCGGCAGATAATTTTTATACAAATTCTGTTACATTTATGTTTTTTTCAGTTCGTAGTGGCTATACATTCTTTTTCTTAGTAAAAAATGCATTCAAGAAGAAAATCCAAGCAACTCTAAAAGATCAGCAAATTACTATGCAACGTAGGTAATGTTTAATAATGTATGCACACAAATTTACTTTTTATTTTTTCTTTTATATATATATTTAAAAATCCAGAATGACCGTTTATAGGCACTGTATTTGTGTCAAAAGCTAGTTTTTAAATACTTTTAATTGTAATTTGTGGAGAATGTAGTGGGTAGCATAATTGTTTAAAATATAATATTTAAGACATTATGACTATTTCTTATTGTGTTACTGTTTGGGTTTCCTTAAATCAATAAAATAAAATATACGGACATCGTGAAACAGGCTGTTAGTTGCATTTTTGACGAGTATCTGGAGTGTATTAAGAAACTTCGGAACGAACCCTCTACCTTAAACATTTCCTCTCATATTCTTACCAGCTTTCTAAACTGTCAATATCACGTGAACATCCCAGCCACGTGGCGCCCCGCTGCGATCCGACCCCGTTGCTGACACGTTTCAGATCCGATCCATCTGTTGTGTAGCGTGCCCTTTCTATTCTACGTAGACAATCGTTACGTGGACTGTACAGGTTTATTTATGGAAGCTTTATAATAGTTTGGACTATATTTTTTGTTGTTGAAAAGGTCAATAGATGGATGGGAAGAAAATTGTTGGGTAGGTAGCTTTTCTTATTTTTAAATCTGATAATATGAACTTTGGGACACAACTGTCTGCTCTATTCATGACCGATACCGGATGATTGGATTACTCGAAGCTAGTTTTTTGAAGCTGGGATACAAGCAATCAAACATCATGCTCTGAGTATCCCTTATCCTAGCTGGTCATCTGAGCTCCACGACCCAGTGATTGGGTAGCACTGTACCCCTTGGCGAGACTCAAAGTCTAAGATCTACAATTGACAGCTAGGACCAAAGACTTAACGTGCTTTCGGAGGCATGAAGGAATCTCGGTATGGTCGATGGTCACTCATCCACAGAGCGACCTCGGCAATTTTGCTTAACCTAGAAGATCGACTGTCCGGCCGTTATTATTTAGGTGCCTATTTAGGTGATACGTAACGTTTATTAATCTAGGTTTACCTTTCACAGCAGTTTATACAAGATTCAGCTATACGAGATGACCTATTGAATAGATGTGGCGACAAATGTTTTACAATGCCATGCATATGTATGGCATATAGCTGAAACTTGGCAGAACACAGAAGGTTTTATCGTTGCCATGCAATGTGCAATATTAATCCTTCTTTCGAAACCCATTGACACATAAATACTAAGCTTAGAGGATTATCTAGAGCTTGGTAATAGTTTAGTGCCAATTTTAATAGATTTGAAATAAACTGAAGTAAATAGAGTAGGTATTTATTATAGGGTCATCATCTGCTTAGCCTTTTCCCAACTATATTGGGATCGGCTTCCAGTCAAACCGAATTCAGCTGAATACTTGTTTTTTACGTGGAGCGGCTGCCTACCAGACCTCTACAACCCATTAACTGGGTAACACAGTACACAGGGACTCAGCAGAGAATGGGCAGCCAATGAGGCTGCTTTTGTGCATTGCAACAGCTACACTCCGATCGTCAACCCGCCTGCCAAGCGTGGCGATTATGGCAAGCCCCCCTTGAGGGAGGGAGGCCTGTTTCCAGCAGTGGACGTCTTTCGACTGGTATGATGACTTGATTCTGGACATGATTGGACTGGATTTTTTAATCGGGTACTAGCGTGTTTTTCAGACGGAAAACCAACGTTCGGATTAGACAACTTCTGTTTGGGACGCTATTATAGCTGTAGATATCTGAAAGTCAAAACAAGGAACATACGGAAAAAATCTTGAGCTGTCAAACTGGTTTCCTTGTTAAACCAACCGTGATTTTAAGCGCCATACTCAGAAGCTTTACTTAAACCAGTTTTAAGAGATCTTTAAACGTCATTTGACAGCTCTCATCAGTTTATATAGAGCGTATTTATGTGTAAAAGTAGCGCCAAATTAGCAGAGTGTAAATCAAGATATTTCCGAATCAGTTATTTAGTGTAGGTATGTACATAACTTTAATCAGATGATAGTTGTTACTTTAAGTAACCTCTACGAAAATCAAATGTTTGCACTCTTTTGCCGATCAGTTTTTTGTACATGAGCACCACATTTTTATACACCTCGTTCGTACCAAATGTGATAAACAAACGTAACGGTGGCTCATTGGGTCAGGAAAATCTGCGATAATATCGAGACACAGGAACAAATCCTCTGCTTCTTGCATGAAGAGACCTACACCCATTAAGCATTACCAGCCAGTAGATTCTGTAAACATGTGCGTGTGTGTGTGTGTGTGTGTGTGTGTGTGTGTGTGTGTGTGTGACAAGTGGCTTTGGTGAAGTGATCACGAGATGAACTGTCAATCCATACAATCAAGATATCACGTGATCACGGAGTGAGCTGTCATTCCATCTTGATTATATGGATTGACAGCTCACCTCGTGATCACTTCACCCAAGCCTTCACTTCGATATGTTTACAGTATCGAGCGGCGGTTTCCAAAGCGCAGAAAGTAGTCTAAACCAAAATACTTTTCCTATTTTGTTACCTAAATTCTCCTGATCAAAGTTCAGCCCACGTTTGGCCCGGTGCTCGATAACATCGTCATGCGGGCACCGAAAACGTTACGATACGAATGTCCACTTTACATAACAAATACCTGAATTTTTGATCGATACTGAAGTGCTTGAAAACGTGAGGTTTATTCCATGTTGGTGACTGATGTTCGAACTTGTGTAGAAGGAATATTAAAGCAAGATCTTAGAGCCGCCAGGCGTTTATTATTTGGCAGCAACAAAATGTGTGGGATAGAATAGTGTTAGTATCTCAGTAATCTTTAATTGCATTTTTGTAGTGGACACTTAATTTAGGATCATTCACCTTTTCAACTTTAGTACCCACAATGATATTTATTTATTAGTTATTAAAAGAAAATATACAAGCGGGGTAAAAAAGGGAGGGGACTCATAGGGCATCGAAAAATTCGTCACATCGCTGTCAACGGGAAAAGTGCCTTTATTTATTTATTCATCTTTAAAAGTAATAAATCTTAGTAATACCTTCAAAGTAATTAAAAAACAGCAACATTGATCACAAAACTTTTTTTAAGTACAAAAAATACAACCGACTTCCAAATAAAATCATTAAAGTATTAAATAACTTTAATTTCGGAAGGTGTTTTTGGTTATTTTAGTGGTAATAACACCACTGGAAAGTGACAGGAAAGCAAAACACGCAATTTCGTTTACTTGGATGATATATTTTTCTATTTCCTCCAGCTATTTTGATTTAAAAACCAAACTACTGAACCGATTTTGATAGAATTTCTATGGGACCAATCGGAATGTATATTCTTTAAAAAATTTCAAATCGGTTCTTAAATGACGGAGTTATTTTATTTACCGAATTGAGAACCTCTACATTTTTTGAAGTCGGTTAAAAATCATCCTACAAAAATACCCCGTTACCAACACAGTAACAATACGGCCGATAATCACTGATACACACGTTAATCACAACAGTAACATTGCGGTCTACGAAGCACGCACGATTTACATAACAGCCACGTTTCTGTTTGCTCCCAATTTAAACCGAACAATTAATTACACCTGGAGTATTTAATTACTGGTTTGTGCTTGAAAAAGTATATTGTATTGTTCGATGTACAGTTCGTGTAAAATAATGAGCCATATGGAAGTAATTGAGCCGAAATTGAAATGTTGAACTCGGGGAATTTATTTATTGTCGGTGCACGCAAAATTATATGGTTGACAATATTGGTTTATTGGTGGAGTGAAGTTAAATATATAAGGTGTGCGTTTAGGCTGTAAGCGGAAAGGTTAATTTTGACTGTGTCATCTTACTGTTTGGTGATTAGATTATTGTGATGTTGGGAACGAAACTAAAGTTTTTTTAATGGTTAGCTGAAGGCCAATTCTCGTGCTTAAAACGTGTTCCAACTCAAGTCGCAAAATCATCTCCACATCGCAATAATTATCATCTCGGTAGTGACAAAATTGCAAGAATTGCCCCTCTTGTAGTAACTAGTATTATTTCCCAATCGATACCTTTTTAAGTTTCTGTACCCAATGGGTAACCAACGGAACCCTGTTACTAAGCCTCTGTCTGTCTTTCAGCAGGCTGTATCTCAAGAAACGTTGAAATTTTCACCATGTATATTTCTATTGTTATTATAGCGACAAATAATAAATTAAAAATTAAAGGGGGCTCCCATACAAGAAAAGTGTTTTTCTCGGTTTTATGGTACGGAACCTTACGTGTGAGAGTCCGACTTGCACTTGGCCGGTATTTGGAACTAACAAATGTCGGCATAAAAATAACTTATTTATTGGTGTTGAGCTTTTCCATTAGGAATTCCCAGTGATTACCGGAGTTTGGTGGTGTGATTCCCGGTGTCTCAGAAATTATTTTAAGCCGATGAACTCAACGGTCAAAGAAACTGTCAGTGTTCCGAACAATAGAAAAAAAACTGGTCAAGTTCAAGTTGGACTTGCACACGAAGGGCTCCCTGGTAGGGAGCCCTTAAGCCGAAAAAAACATGTTTCTTGTATGGAGGCCCCCTTTTATTTTTAATTTTATTTCATTTTTATTATATGTTGTTATAGCGGCAACAGAAATACATCATCTGTCAAAATTCCAACTGGCTAGCTATCACGGTTCTTGGTGACAGACAGACGGACAGTGGAATCTTAGTAATAGGGTCCCGTTTTTACCCTGTGGGTACGGAACCTTGAAAAATATTTGGTGACAAAACAAGTTTTTTTACTGCATTACAAGTAATTCTATTTTAAAGTGAAACAATATCTGGAAATACAACATAATCTAAGGTCTGATCTATACGTCATTGCATCACTTGATCGAAGCATGACATGATATTTCCCTACTTTAAAATTAGTAGGTATGTCCAACTATATCTATTTTGTTTCAAATACATAATATTAATGTTATTATTAATTTGTTACAGGTAATAATCACTATATTGCGTCGTCGCCGCTTGACATTTTGGAAATGTCAGAAGCGTTATAAAATGAGGTAAATTGAATCTGATTATAGTATTTTATTATTCTAGTATTATTTTATACGGAAATAGTGATGAGTGTGTTCTGTCATTGAGCCTTTGTCTTGAGATTTCTACAAAGAGGTTATTTTACTGTCAATGGAAAATCGTTGTTTTCCCGATTACGGCAAATCCTAAAGAATGGTTATGATTAAAGCAGTCATTTGTTAAAATTTCCAATTTTGAAGGGGATTATCACTTTTTTTAAAGCCTGCTTGCAGCATTTAAGGACGCCAATTTTTAAATCAATATTAGCTTTAAAAGATTTTTTTTTTAAATCGACACTGTGGCATCCAAGTAAAAAAAACCATTCAAAGTTTTGTTTCTATTCACCCCTGCGTTTCTATTCACCCCGGTTTACCGGTGATAGTTTTCTATTGGTAGGCAATGGATGTAATTTGGAAATAATATTATATCCATGATTATTTGCAAAACGTAAGATCTGTAGCCATAGCAATATTTTTATGAAAATAATTACCGACAAAAAGACGTTTTCATTTTAACACCACCGCCCTGATTCACTCTCTCATAAGAACGATATTGAAAGCGGTTTATCGACTCAAACAAGATTCAATTTATCAATAGTACAAATAAGTGGTACCCCGGCACTCTTAACGACTCATGACCTCCATAAATAATGGATGTTTCCTAGTCCAGCATCATAGCTTACTATCCATAACTTAGACGAAAGGTTACCCACAGTAATAACACGCTGTGTTTAGCTGATTTATAAGTGTAGTTAAACATTAGCAGGGAGCTGTGTTCATCATAAAAATATTAATTAGTATTGAGTTTGTGGCACAGAGCCTAGGACCACGGAGGTAGCTCGTCATTTTCTCTCGTCAATCACGTTTATCTTGGACGTTGGTCCTGACTGTTGCTGGATTTGTTGATCTTTGATAGTCGTTACAGGTTTTCAGAAGTCAAGAAATGTGCCCGTGCATGCCGAACGTGTTACTCAGTCTGGGTCACGTTATACTGGAAGCCTGCACCGCCCCTTTTCAATTGCACTTTGAGTCCATAATTTTATGAGTGTTTAATTGAAGAAACGGTTCAAATTAATCCCAGAATTTAATGATACCTTAAATTGATTCCCTTATAAAATATTACCTAAAACAATGACATAGAAACAAACTCTTCAGGTGAGAATCCCGAGCAAAGCCATCTGTCTAAATGATCGTAGTCATTAATACCCCAGTTTAAGGTCCCCTGGAGGCAATAAACATGTACGAATGGGCGTAATCTCAGCGAATGTTCTATTACGGCGCTGTCAAATACGAGGTCCGAGCTGTGACGTCCACTGGACCTCTTGGCACAGAGTAGGAAATTGCAGAACGCCCATTTAGAAAGAAAAAGTGTTTATTTGCACACACCATCAAAAAGGAACAAAATTAGTGAGTTATTCAGGTTGGGAAAATATGGGTCACATCTGTGGAAATCGGCCATCGCTCAGCATAATGCTGGGACTCATGTGCGAGACAAAGCCACGGCGCTAGGATTCCAATGTATACCTCTGCGTCGACTTACGCTGGAAGTCGAACCCAACATAGTAGGGAAAAGACTACGCAGATGATGATGGTGAGTTTGAAGGCGTTTTCAAAGGCATTTTCTGTATCCTGTATCACAGGTAGACTGGTTCGCGGCAGACTGAGGAGAAGATGGCGGGATGCCTTGGATGGATTGGCGTAAAGACCCCAAACAAATAGAGAACGGAAGGAATAGGGGAGGCCTTTGCCCAGGAGTGGCAAAATTAAGGCTGTATAAAAAAAGTGTCCCGACTGTCTAGTCTGCCAGTTCGATTTTTACCAAGTGTCCTTTCTGCGTGTCACTGTTATGTGAGTACCGCGACACATCACGTTCTGGTCCTGATTTCCCCCCGGCTCTGAATTCTGAAGCCAATGTCGTAATGTTTCTAACTTGTTTCAACATGTTGATTATTCGTTTAGTGGTTATTTGTATTGTTTCTGTTCTTTGTTATTTTGAAGATAAAGTATCTAATTTGTGTTATTATTGAAATTTTCTGGTATTTTTCGTACAGAACCAACTTATTGAGAGTTATCGCTGTACTCCAATAGACTTTACTAACTTTATAAAACAGTGAAACCTTTTGCCAATTTTCAAAATAATAAAAAAAACTTTACAGAACAAGAATAACTTTTTAATAAACACTAGCTGATTTTAAGTAGATACCTATTTAAATTTCACTAATAACGTTTCTAAATAAAACGCCGGATTTTTATTTCACAGCGTACTTCTCATATATTTACGTAAAACGGACAACTACGAAACAGAAAGCCACCGGACCCAATAATTAAATTTAACAAATCATTCATTGTTCCGCTCCAACACTTGCTTTAGGAAGCTTACAACATGAACGTTCTATAATCGCGGTTGTGAGATGTTCTGGAATTCGAAGGTCGGATGTAAGCAACAGACGAGACGCTCTCTTAAAATCGCAGGCAAGGCCGGATGTAAATGCCTAGCTTTGTAGCCTCGTCGATTGCACTCAACGATCGCTTGCCTTTCTTTAGCAAGACTGCGTACATCCAATGCGATGGAGATAATTTATGTAGCTTCGAGTTCCTCATTCGGTATTAATTTGAAATTCATTAGATTATCGTTAAATATTTAGTTGGATTGTAAAATAGAAATGTTGGTTGGATATAAATTGTAGAAATGCCAGCTTCACAGCGAGCGGTCGGAGCCAACACGTCTTTAGTCGAACTGTCACGAAGGTGACTTAGGGTTACGGCGGCTTGATGGTCAGCACCTACGTTTGCTGATATAATCATAATGTCTATCGTTATTTCCCCCTGTGTAATAAAGTAAATATCTATGTGAAAGCTATTTCTCTTAGTTAATAAATTAGCCATCTTACTTCATTCTTGGTTACTAATAAGTGAATGTTGATAATTCTCTGTTAGGTACTTTAGCTATAATAATTAATCTTCTAATAATTAACCTACATTTTGATAGATCAAATTGTAAATGTCCCTTTGTGCCTAATGGACTACCTTCGTTTTCATGTTTGATAAGGAAGGAAGTGTTGATGTTTTATCTAAATCCCTTTCAAAACGATTTTCAGAAGTTGCAATGTAATATTGTGGCCGGCTTCTTGTGTCGCATAATTGATAATTGAAATATTATATATTTCGCTAACGATTCACTCAGGCTTTGCGCGGCTGCAAGTTATTTATACAAACCTTTGTCGATTTTATGGCTCTTGCTATTAGTGAAAACAGTCTCAAAAGTACTAAAGACTTTCATACAACGTTCCCCCTCACATTTAATTTTCCAAAGTCCTTTATTAGAGAATGCTTTTCTTTTTAAGGATGGGAAATCATCAAATGACTCCTTTCGCTGTGGACGGAGTGGAAGGGAGAGTCAAACTCTTACTGACTAAAACCCATCCTTATTCCCTTATTGCCTTATTGCCCTTTTATGTTCCAGGGCCACGGTGACTCCTTCGAATAAATTCCACAACTCTGGCAGATTAGCGAAGGTTTAGTTCAAATTTCAGCTTTGTAGACTGAGTAGATTTGGCTTTGCGTTGCAAGTCAGACAAGACGAACAATTTCAAAAGTATAGATAACCAAAATCTAAAAACACTAGCATATCAACCACTACCCAAAAATGCTAAACTCAGTGGGTGCACATTTTTTCCACAATTTGAAACGGTTTTCTTGTTTCCCAAACCGAAGATTCGTCACAGCGAGACGTTTGGCGTACGATAATGGCCATGACAGTCGACAATGTAATGACAATGAATGTTCTGACAATGAGTTTAGTTGGAACTGGTGACATAGAAAGTGTTGGGTTGCGAAATGATGTCTGAAGCTAAGATGTGGGTAATGTGTTATGTAACTTGGTGACAGGTGATAGCAATGTTTGGGTGTAAAGAATTTCAAATTAGATCCACTGGATTTTTTTCAAATAGGTTTTTGATAACGACTTGGAGTCATGATGTGGCAAGACGCCTTCATGATGGGCGATACTTTAGTATAGCGATAGTGAACTCTTAAATGTATGGGGTGACATGCGATACTGAAATGAGACGTGGTCAATCACAAGCATTTTTAAAATTGTATCGCTTATAACTGAGAAAATCATCACTTTGTCTGTAGTCCCTTGAGCAGTTAGCCCAAAATCAACCTTAACCTTTTGAACGCCACGGTCACGTATAGATGACAAGCAAGTGCGTGCCCTTTGCGCCAAACGTCACAAATACGTGACGTTTGGCGTACAGGGCACGCTGATGTGTTTATGCTCTGGCGTTCAAAAGGTTAATGATGAGCTAATCTTACAGAGCATCAACTATTTTGAAACAGATAGTTTTGTATTTTCTCCTGTGCATTAATTGTGATGCAATTAATTCCGAAAACCTCGTAAATATTTCGACGTCCTAACATTAAACTAAAGGGAAAGGATTGATTGGGACAGCAGTCAATAAAATCCATGATTGAAACCAAACCTGATATGAACTAACCAATTCATATTTATCGCTATCAAATCATGAAGAAATAGACAAGTTTAGCAAATACTAACTAACATGCAATAATCTACGATAGGCTAGCTGTCAGTTTAGCTTGATGTAGCGGCGCAACATGCTACAAAACTATTTGCCACGCTGATTGACCCTAGTGTAAATGTCTTTGCGTACCCAAGGAATAGAGGTGAACTTAGAGCTGATTTGTGTGTCTGATTGGGATGGTATGGCTATAAAACAGTTGTTGTATCTTTGTTAAACTTTTCGTTTGGGATGTCATTCTGTGAGAGATCTGTCGTCATACGATAGTGTTAGGCAGTCTGTAAAGTTAATATAGACATGTTTGAGACTTGTAATTTGAAAGGTCAGATTATTTAAAATGTAAGCTTTGCTTTTACTTTTTGATGTGCAATTATATCTAACTTTAGTGATTCAATATTTTGGTGTTAGTTTATAAAAGGAAAGACTAACTTAGATTTGGTGCTTAAACTGTTAGATATACATATCTTTCATTTACGTCATTCATTTTTTCATTACATGTTTAATGATTGACAGGCTCAATTTTGACCATGTCTCGGCTGATGGTAAGCGATAATGTGGTAGATATTGTCTCTGAAATTACAGTTAAGTAGATTGCGTTCCCAGACTTCACTCTGAGACGCTCTGTGTTGTCCATATTTCTTCGTTCCGTTTACACAATTTTTTGCAAGAAACATTGTATCTATATATTGAACCTGGATCATATATTCCAATAAACGCCGGTCTGAACACCAATCTCTTTACATAATTAACATAAACAATTTATCTATAAATCCTAATAGACCTTTTCAAAGCAATGCTATTTCCCTTTATCACTTCAATCTGGTTGCCTCTTGCTAAAATATTATACCTACTGCAGAAATACCAATCCGAATCCATTGTGAAGCCTTAAATATCAGGAGGCATGCAAAAATTGTTACTTGCGCAACTGAGCCTGGTTGGTATGCACGAGAGTGGGACAGGATTATGCTCAGAAGTAACATTTGAAGTGACTTCATTTTAATTGTATCTGCGTTGAGTTTTTGCAGTTTGATCCTCAAATCAAATCGGGCGTTTGATCTGAGTGCCAATTCTACTTATTTTCAAGCAACTTCGCATTGAGAATCAAAATTGGCCCTCAGATATGTTCCGCTAATTGATCAGATTCTTCATGATGGTGTAGCTGAAAGACGTCTCTATTGAACTTAGGCTTCTTCAGGGCATCTGATTTCTTACCTTTGGAACCGCTTCGTCCATTCTTCTCTTGATGCCTCTTGAAGGATTGTTTTGGGTGTTTACGCGTTTGCTTCATTGTCTCACCTCTTTTCTGGTGGTCGCCACTGCTAATAATGGCACTCAGGTGTTGCAGTGGTAGCAATAGTGATGGAATTGAAGTTGACCATCGACTCCAAATTTTTATTTTTATTGCAACATTTGTGGTATTATTGTTCTTCTGCAGCAATCCTACGATACTAGCGCCATTGTGGTTGCAGCGATGATTTATTGACATTTCGGTTCAGTCGGCGAGACGGCGTAATTACGGACACGATTGAATACGATCGGTCTATTGGTAGGTCGTAGAGCACAAAATATCAGGGCATTTAGTGTGCTGCGAGTTTTTAGGCTGTGGAGATATAGATAGATAGGTATTATTTGATACGTGTTTGGTTTTTGCTCTAGTCAAAGTGACATTTTATCAGCAATAAACATTTTTTAAAAGTCCAAAATGTATGTGATTGGCATGTGCTACACGAAATATCGTGGTCATTTAATAAAAACGGCTCAAGGCGTCAATTAATTATAATATGGTTTTCGAATAGTGGAAATAATTGAAATTTTAGCTTTATAGTTTACTAGCTTCTGACCGCGACCAGTAGTTTCGGCTGTGCGTTGTCTGTCAGTCACTCAGTCACCAGTGACGAAATAATTTTATATAATAAATTGCTATTGATTAGAACTCTAGTGCAATTTATTCTTTCCTCGCATGGAGCATAAATGTGTGTTTACTATTATTATCATCTTAAATTATACTAGAAATATCTACCAGACTCTTTTCTTTCTTGTTTATCTTTATCATGCTGGCACCTATGTAGTTCATTATTCCTACAACAATTAAAAATATGAACACAAATAAATTAAGAGCAGATCACAGCTTAGATATGCGTGTGCCTTATGTGGTTTATCTGTTTATCTGAATGCGAAAAACGCATGGTTGCTTATTTCGTTCTTAATGTGTTAGCTTCTCCTTATGTATGTAAATACCTCTTCATATCTAGGCATCGTAAAAGTTAACCACTCGTTAAACACAACTAGGTTATAGCAAACGTTTTATGATGATGATGTTCTATTTCGTCACTTCATAATATTCTGTTTGGAGTTGATTGTTAACACTAGTCTTGTTGATTTTATTGCTTTCTGAAGACTGTTTATGTCTTCGCGAATTAGGGTGCATTAGAATTTAATGTATGGTCTAAACGACCTTTTTTAAGTTTAAGTAGGTGAGTATTATCATTAAACCAAACCTGAAATCTTAAAAAGTATGTCGTGAGAATATTTTCATTGCTACTACAGATAAAAGAGTCGAAATCCCCTACTGGGGTCTGTATTTTCTAATAAGTTGGTACAACCTGAGTGCCAATTCGACTAATTTATGCAAAGTTCGCATTCGCATCTCAGTCGAAATCAGTCAAAAAAAACAATTTATTTACGATAATAATGAGTAAAATAGCCCATTTTCCATTTAAGGACAGATAAACACGACCTAATGTTTTATAATTTGCTCTTTTACCTTATTTTCATTAAAATTGTACCAAAGCCGAGATAATTTCATGAAGGAAATCTTACTGAGACTATATTAGTAAGCGATCTCTATCCACATTTCTGTGAAAACATGAAAGGGAAAAAGATACCATTTTCCTTCAAAGTTTCAAAGACTAACAAGATGCTAATTTAACTGAGATGAATCAACACTCTGGTGGTAAATAGAAGTTTTTGAAGCCTTCGTTAGTCATTTGTTTAAGTGAATGATGATGAGGTAAATATTAATTAACTATAGATTAAGTCTGACTCCAGTCTTGCCAAGAACTACCGTGTTACTCAGATAATGGCTTTTGGAGGTTTGGTAGGCAGCCGCTCCACGTAAAATACTGGTATTCAGCTCAATCTGGTTTGACTGGGAGCCGACCCCAATATAGTTGGGAAAAGGCTAGGCAGATGGATGGAGATTAATAAGAAAGTCTATCGCGAGATGTATCATCATATGAGTAGCCTTGCCTATTTTTTTTTTATTTGGCTTCAAGTCGAACTTGATGCAGCAGAATATTATATCAATATTTTACTAGATGAACGAAAACATTTGGGACTCGCACAAGACAAATAAAAAGTATAATAGTTTGGTAAGAAACGACACTATGAAAATACCTGTATGAGGCCAAAAAGGTTCTTATTTCAGCATGTGCCTTTTTTTTTTCTTTTTTTTTTAAGGATGGGAATTCATCAAATGACTTCTTCCACTCTGGGTGGAGCGGAAGGGCGTACAGACTCTTACTGACTAAAACCCATCCGTGTTCCTTCTAAAACCCTTTGCGTTCCAGGGCCGCGGTGACTCTTTCGAACAAATTCCGCAACCCTGGCTGCCTAGAGAAGCGACTGCCTATGGAACCTCCTGGACAACCCAGTTAGGCACTGTGTAACACGATGTCCCTTAACCAGACTGATTGTCTGAAAGCCAGACTTCTGACTCCGACTTCTGTAACGACTGTCAAAGATCCTCAAATGATAGCAGGGACGCAGGGACGAGCATCACGTGTATTTCGAGGCATGGAGATAGGTAATAACTAATGGATCCATCCACCCGTCCAAGGACCGACCTTGGCTAGAGTAACTTAACCTTAGATAGAGTCATGCGTCTGTTCATACTTATATAACCCACTCATATTTCACAAGATATTTAAAAAGTAGTATCATACATTTTAGTATTGGATTGTGTAAGATGTTATTCTTTTAAGGAAATCTTCAATCACAGATTCACAGCCGCTTGTAGATCCTAAAACAGCCAATATGCAATAATATTCATTAACTATGTTTACATTATCCTCTTTAACCTATTCTGCGTAATAACCGAGATTCGATTAAATACTAACGTGGTAATATTTTAGCTTGCATCAGTGAAGAAATCTTAACATCGTCAGGGCAGAATTACAATGCAATGAAGTGATTGCCCATTGATTGCCATTTATAGTAAGAGAAGGATAGTATTAAGCTTTAAGATCACATCACGACCCAGCTCTTATTGCTTTTCCGATTATCATATATTAATTCAATGGTTTTTCGAAGAACCTTTGGGACGTTATTTGGGGTCGGTGCAATACATTTTTCTTCTTCTATTCTCTCCTGTCAACTTTACGAAAATCTTATTGGTTCCTAATTTAAGTTAACAGACAAACCCCCAGAATGTTTTAATTTTAATCCTACCACATGATTTTTTATTGGTAGTTTCGCTTTTATCTCCATCTTAACTTACAGTAAGCGATGATGTGATCAGCGGTGGAGTACGTTTAGAAGTAACCGATTAGTACTTAAAGTAGATCCTTATAACCAAAGAAATTAAAAGAAACATCATCCCGGATTTCACAACCAATCAAACTCCTCGTAGTCCTGCGCACAAGCGCACTTGCGTCATATAAATCTCCTTTAATCACTGCTACAGTAATACGTTGCGACTGCGCATAATAAGACGCTTCTCGCTGTATTGAGTCTGCCGCGTTGCGTCGCGTGATCGGAATAGAGACGTAGGGGTGTTGCTTCGGGCCTGCGGACGGCGAGCGTTGGGTGGCTCGTTGTCCGGTCACAACCAGGCCCGGGTCGATGGCGCGTTGTGTTCCACGCGCGCTTCAAACAGATGTCAGCTTAGAAGACGGGGCCCGCTAGGGCCAGAGTCTGCCAGGGTTGCGAAATTTGTTCGAAAGAGTGCACAAACCGTAGAACGCGCTTTAGAAGGAACACGGATGGGTTTTAATCAATAAGAGCCTGACACGCCATTCCGCTCGACCCAGATCGGAAGAAGTCATTGATGATTTCCCATCCTTTAAAAAAAAAGGGGTGTTGCTTCTCAAGCTTTGCAAGAATTTGTTTGTTAGACTATGAGGCTAGACTGGTGAGAATTTCTGAGTTGTTTGATGAGTTTTTGCATATTCAATATTTTATTTGCTTCCTCTCATAACGAAGTCATAGGCACCACAAATTTACGCCTAAATTAAAACCTTCTGGTGTCTTTAGTTTATTTTAATAAAATGGTTTGTTGTCTTCAAGCAATAAAACTACTTCTTACTTACCTTAAGTTGGAAATTTATAAAAGATTTAGTTATCGGGATGTAAAGTTTTATTTATTATTTTAGTTTTAGACCATGAATAAAAGTTATTATATTTTCATATTAAGCTGTGAACATAGTTTTCAGTACTGATTTTTTTATTGCAACAAATGTGCCTATCAGAAGTAACGTAACTCAATATTTCTGCGATCGAAACAATTTTATAAAAGTCGACTAGTTTATGGCACAACCCTAGACGATCGCGGCTCTTTGTCTAATGTTTACGACTTTAAGGAAGCGCCTGTGCGGAATATTTTTAGATACACTGAGATTATGAAAGCGGTCCTCTTCTCTAATGAAATTATATTGGTTTAGTCAACTCACAGGATTATCTAAGGAAGCTGGTAGCATGGTCCTAAATACGAATGTAGTTGTACTTTAGGATCTATTTTGATTTAGGTATACGATGTTTCTTGGCCAATAGTATGAGCGATGAACAAAGAGGGACTTAGAATAAATACTTGAGGAACACCCTCTACAGAATCGAGATTGTGGTTTGTTAGAATGGATTTTCGGGTTGGATAACTTCAGATTACCATTAAAATTAGTGCTTTTCACTGTTTAGTGTTAATATCCATAAATATAACATCTTACCTTTAAGAGATCATTGGGTCGTCGACGCTAATCTATGAAATGCTTAATTATCAGTCGATAAGGCAGTTACAGCTGCTTTTCCAATAAAATCTACTTTGCAGCTACACAGATAGTATTCCTACTTCTTCCAAAGTAACTTTATGATAACAACTCACACTTCTTGAGTCTAATTCAAATGGATGTCCAATAAACGCCTGGATATAGCACCTCGAAACTAATTACATGGGTTCAAATGACCCCTACGACTTATCATCGCAAATACTCGATGTCCAAACCAGTCAGGGGTCAAAATGTTTATTCAGACTGATTAGAAAGTTGCTCAGAATTGATTTGAATATTAGCATTCTAATATTCTATAGGTTTGGTCCTTATATGGTTTTATAGTATTTGGACATGCCACAAATGAATTGTCGGTGTATAAACATTTTATGTAAATTGTCGGCTCTTCAATTCATTGATTAATTTATTTGAGTTTTGAAATCGGCTAAATGTTATTCGATGTGTCCACTGTTTAGCAACTGTGCTATTTAGTTTTTGGTATGATGGGATTAAGAATGGTTCGCTTATCGAAATAAGTATTTGTTTACTTTGTGTAAATGTATCATAATTGTAAGTTTTCCTACCTAATCTTTCACTAAGCGTGAAATTGAGAATAGTTTAGGTTATGATTTTATTTTTAGTTCTGGGATAGTCGATATTCTTGGCCCATTTCACTAAGTGTTTTAAGCTTGTAAAAAAATACATAATGCAATACTCTAAAGAACAATAAATTGAATATAATTATATATCAAACTGAAACAGGTACATTCATCAAGCCACGTGGACGTACAATTCCGCGACACTTTAATAGTTGATAATTACGTTTTTTTGCTACAATTGTAATGGTTGCCTTTGTTTTATTGCTCGGGACATGCAATGCTGTGCATTTGCGTACGTATGGCCGTAGAGAAGCTAGTTATGTAAGAATTCAAGGAATGTATGATAGAAGCGTGGAAACTCATTAAAATCCTTGTTAGATAACGCTGTGGTTTTATTAAAGAAGACAGTTTTTACTGTGTAACTTATTTTCAATTGAATATGACCACAAGAATCCATAGAATACCTAGGATATGTGCGTCTTTGATGATAAATGAAGACTCGTTGAAGATTAAGGAAAAACTGTGGTCTTTAAAATGAAAACTAGAAAAAAGCCGTTAATACTTCGTCAAAATCTCAAAACTGACAAATCGATATAGCTTTTATATCGATTTGTCAGTGGTTCGAAAGTAAAAGTTACGGAAAAGATGGCAATCAAGACTAAAATGCACTTAAATAAGTTCAAATAAAGTAGAGCTTGCAATATTGTCAGTAAAGATGATGTTGAATATTAATTAGGGACATAAATCTAGGTTTATTTTAAACAGAGTTGTTTGTACGTCAGTCTAGCCAACCTTTGCTTTCCCTTACTGCTGAGACGCCGATAGAATAATATTGCAAATAGCATTATTAGCACTATTGGAGGAGTAATTAGGGAATAAAGTACGAATACTAGATGAGTTGTCGATTAGGGTTATATCTATATTAGATGGTCTAGATATAACAAAGTTTTAAAATAAATGTAGTTTCGAGAAATTTAAAACGTGTTGCATATTTTCCTAACCTGTATAGGTAAGTCACCAATTTTGACTGTTTTTTAATATTCCGCGTCGTGCTTAGAGCTAATGAACGCTATTTTTTTCTTCTTCATCCTAAATATTCTACATGTTTGTTGCTATCATCACCAGCATCATAGCTACTGTTCTCTCAACGGTCTTTTTGTCATTTATGTCAGAAAATTCTGTATTTTAAGAGAAATCTCAAAGAGTCTATTACAGCATTTATTTTTCTTATCAAAGACCTAGGCTACGCGTTAAACAGTCTTCTAAGTACTCGTCGAGAAACATGGGAAGCGACTCCTCAAGGAAAATAGATTTTTTTTTTCTGAACATAAACAATTGACTAATCAGTCACGTTTTATGCAGAATTTATGATTCTAGAATAGAATTATGAGTAATACGAGTACTCCTCCTGTCATAGTGTCATGTTGATTATGAGTTACTAGCAGCAGATGGGTAAGTAAAATCACGCAATTATGATGCGATTACGGGTTCCTATTTCTGTATTACCGACCATGATTCATGGATTTGCTAGTTTTTATAAGACCATTTTGCTCTTCGCAAGGACTGCTTTCTATCTGTATAAAATAAATCTACCTCGCCTTTTCCAACTACGTTGCTACGAAGCCAGATTCAGCTGAGTACTAACAATTTTCATGAAGCAACTACCCGTTCGCCGCAACCCAACAATTGGTTAACACGGCTTTCTCGGGTTTCTTCAGGGCAATACTCGGGCTTCTGATTACCTGTCACATCTGTCAAAGATTTACAAATTATAGGCGGGACCAACCTTAGCACGGTTGGGTCTCAAATAACCTTTTAGAACTAAATATCGCTATTGTGTTTAATTTTTAAAATCGATTGATTTAATTTCCACAAAAAAGGACTTGCCAGGTTTTATAAAATACCGTGAAGAGTAAACAATTTTTAATGCATACTGCCACTAAACCTTTCTCGTCCTTATCATATACCTATCTAAGATGATTTTAATCGATTTCATATCACGTCTGCTGTTTGTGCCAAAAGGATTAGATCTCGACTTTGAAGTTTATGATTAAACCGCCATTTTGGATTTACGGATATGATTAGGGGATTCCATGCATACAGTGATTTTGATTACCTAAATGGGTAGGTTCGTTTTATCGTCAGCAGTTTTGGTGACAAATTTATTCAACCAACTGCTGCTCTTTTCTCGTATTTCTCAATTTTCTTCATTATTATCAATGAAATGGAGAGCGTAATCATCGACTTAAAGACAAGATTCTTCAACTCAAGTGTTTTGGTATCTTAGAGACGGTACTCAAGTTAGTGGAGAGAGTGATTCAATACTCAAAAATAAAGTGTTCATCAAAGATAATTAGTTTAATAGTGTAATCAAATCATTTGATAATCCGTTACTAAGGAAAGGTATGAAAGTATCAAATGCACGTGTAAAATGAAAGTTATTTCGTTGTTATGATTCATTGATGAATTGAGTGATCAACTGATCAACCAGTAACATTGCAATCTAAGAGTAAAATAAGAAATTTTTTAGGGTTCCATTCCTCAAAAGGTAAAAAAAGGAACCTTTATAAGATCACTCTCTTGTCCGTCTGTCTGTCCGTGTGTCACAACCGATTTTCCAAGGAACTTGAAATAATCTAGCAAGTTGAAATTTATATCAGATACTGAAGTCTATAGTCTTTATTAGGTGTATAAAAATCAAGGTCCTGAGTCAACACGATTAAAAGATATGGGCAAATTTAGATTTTCGCGAAAACTTGTAAGTACCAAAATTTACTACAATTTTTCGGAATTTTCCCTTTACTTGTGCTGAACCAAAATTGACAATTCTAGGTCAACCGGAAGTACCCTATAGGTTTTGGGTCGAAAACCTATATGGTAGTTCCCGTTGACCTAGAATCACAAAATTAGGCAAAAATGCAAGGTCCTTACAGCGCAAATAAAGGAAAAATACCAAAAAAAAACCCTCGGCGCATGAGTTCGACTCGCACTTGACCGGTTTTCTCTTTCTCCAATCTGTTGGTGGTTGAAGAGACAAACAGAAACGATCAACCGCATCAATTCACAAAATTCTCACTAAACTGCCTATAAATCAGCACACGGGCGCCAAACACCAAGTTATGGATTATTCAAACGCGGTCGGTAAGCAAATTAGCAAATGTAATCACTTAATTTTCTATTCATCGCCATATAACTACGTCCCGGCACATGGTTTTAGTTAACAAACTGTTTCCGTGTATTTGTGATTGTAGGTGTGAAGTTTTGAGGGTGGGTGGTTGAATTGATAAACGTTAACGGAATTTAGGGAAATGGGAGTCTTTAGAAAGTTCGCTTGGTAACGATAGGTTTTAGGTGAGTACCTACTGCCTTTTTTAAAGGAAGAAATCTTTATTTCTTTCTTACCTTCTGCCTTTTCGTTCTATGTCAATCTCATCTGATCATTCGGAGGAACAGCACTAGACCAGAGTCCTGTGCGGTTACGCAGGAGGCTGCAAGTGACCGCGACCAGCGCGATTCTACTAGTTAGTTACTAGCAGCCTACCGGTGCAGCGGGATCCGCAAAAATCCGCGCACGCCGCGAGCGTAAAACGTGTCGTGAAATGTAACCTTTTGAACGCCGTTGTCATATGTGACAAACGATAGCTTACCCTGTACGCCAAATGTCACAAATATGTGACAAAAAATGGTGAATTTGTAGCTTGGCGTCGGGGGCAAAACGATGGATTAATGCTTTTGCGTTCAAAAGGTCTATATGTATTTTTTTCATTATGCCATATTTAGTTCCTGTCGTAATCTGTTCTTTTATGCATATTACTTGTTCAAAATAATTTCGATGTTTCACATCTGCCAGGCGTCCCGTGATGGCTCACAATTTTTTTTGGCTTTTGACTACCCGATACAACAGCTAAAGATAAGAGGCAAACCCCCGTGATAAAAGAATGTACTATGTCTATCTCTAAGGTTCAATACATTCGTACCTCTATGTCAAAATTGGTTCAGCAGTTCAGTCCGATAAAGTTACTTCTGTATATTTTGCTTGAATGCGCGACAAGCGTCAAGAACATTCCATGTTTGTGAGAACTAGTTCGTCTTTAAGTACCTATATATTCTTCTCAGAAACATTTTCAATACAATGTCTTGAATAGCGTTTCTATAAACAGACTGTAGATAAAACCTTTTTGTACTGAAGGATGAGTTGAATAAATACGTTTACTATATCGATTTGTTTTCAGTTCCACAGCTGCGCCGTTCAAACTATTATTTCACTTCTGTCTTGTTTCTTCTAGTTCTAGCGTTACTACCACACTAAGTTTGGCAATATAATGTTATAACATAATATCACGCCTGTATTAGCTGGAAGGGTAGACAGAGGTGTTTATATTATCATTAGGGGCAGTCTTGTTAAAAAAATCTTGTAATAGGGCCACCCTTGTGCCATTAGCCGAGAAATAATCATGAAGGATGCTATTGAGCACTTCCTAACACCTACTTACCTTTTTTTTTAAGAATGGGAAATCATCAAATGACTTCTTCCGCTCTGGGTGGAGCGGAAGGGCGTGTCAGACTCTTACTGAATAAATCCCATCCGTGTTCCTTCTAAAGCCCTTTGCGTTCCAGGGCCGCGGTGACTCTTTCGAACAAATTCCGCAACCCTGGCAGGAACACCTACTAACCTACCTAAATACCTGTTTCCGAACCCAAGAACTCATACTCAGCAATCGTTCTTACGATCACTAGATCAAAATCTTTTGCCTAGCATTTACCCAACTAAAATATTAGCGTCCAGCATGTCCATATTTTGTATGGTGCAGACTTCCACAGCCTGGTTACTGAGTAACACGATACGCCTTATTTAGATTGTTTAATTGCAAGAGCTTGTGTAATTAGGGCTTTCGGCTCGTCTCTCTCGGTTATCAGAACAACGCAGTAATCAAAAGATTCTTCTAATATACATCACAATAATTGAAGAAGTCTTCGTATGTATAATGTAATTGTTATAGGCCTAACAAAAAAAAACAGAACACGGTCTACGCACAGTAATTAAGTATGCTCGTTGTGTGGTGTTGAAACCTAAGTTTTTGCGTCATTACAATGCGCCTATTAATGAAGTTGGCTCATTATTGCCTTGCCTACTGGTGCGTAAACCACTTGCTTGTGATTATGTTGATTTTTCCAACGTTCATCCATGCTTAGGGTTTGCTCATCTGCCAGAGGGTTGCGGAATAGTTCCGAAGAGCTACCACTGCCTTGGAACGCAAAGGGAATTTCAAGAAGCACGAATTGGTTTTAGGCAGTAAGAGTCTCCAGTAACGGAAAAGTTAAAAGGGAACCGCTTATCTTGGTATGGTCATGTGAAGAGGAGGGATGAAATGCACGTAACTAAAAGAGTTATGAATGTAAATGTGGATGGAAGGACAGGGAGAGGGAGGCCAAAGAAAAGATGGATGGATTGTGTTAGGAGTGATATGAAAGAAAAGGGAGTTAGAGATAGCGTGACGGTTGACAGGGCAGAATGGAAGAAAAAAAAGGGTTGCGCCGACCCCAAGTAACATGGGATAAGGGGAGGAAGATTATATCAGTCATACATTTCCTCCCAGTAAGCCCAGCTTGCGAGAAGTCATTAAAAAAAAGTGTTTACTCATTTTAATAAGAATTGATGCAGGACATCTGTGACATACGCAATTCACAGGTGAGCTCTGTCAAAGCGAATGTCAGATACTTTCGTTACTTTGGCAGTATTTAGGCTCTAGTTCATAAGTCATTTAATTTTTATGACAGACTTGATATGGCGTTGACTATGATATCATTGCTGTTATAATTCAATAATTGAGTCGTATACATAACAAGCAAGCGCGTACCCTGTACGCCAAATGTCACAAATATGTGACAAAAAGTACGGTGAATTTGTAGCTTGGCGTCGGGAGCACGCTGATGGTTTTATGCTCTGGCATTCAAAAGGTTAAATTGCTATACTTTTTTTTTTAAGGAAGGGAAATCATCAAATACTTCTTCCACTCTGGGTGGAGTGGAAGGGCGTGTCAGACTCTTACTGACCAAAACCCATCCGTGTTCCTTCTAAAGCCCTTTGCGGTCCAGGGCCGCGGTGACTCTTTCGAACAAATTCCGCAACCCTGGCAGGCTCTGGCCCTAGCGAGCCCCGTCTCCTATGCTGACATCTCTTTGAGGCACACGTGGAACACAACGCGCCATCGACCAAATTTCTATACTTAGGATTTCTTAAACAGGATCTAAAGTGTAATAAAAGCCACTTAAAAAGTGACCCTAGTATGTTTCCCATTTACACTAAAAAACGCCCTGTTATAAATCTCCAATAAATACCTCATCAGTGGTCGATATTAGATGCCATTCTGAACGACCCTTTACTCAGTAATTTCACCGCAACAATTAGGCGCCTATATGATCGAATTAGCGAACGATTTCGATTGCAGATAGTTCCTGACGAGGATATAATGTAATTATTGGCTTTACTTCTAATTATGTCATCAATTTTGATGCGTTTATTAGTGTTTAATACAGGACGTATTGGCAGCTTACAAATAATAAACTAGTCTTAGTAATTATAGAAGTCAATAATTGAATAATTGGATCCTTATAAATTGCTATAAGATTTCTTGAAAAGGATCCAAGCGAAATTAAAGCAACTTAAAAATGAGTCTTGTATGTCCCCTATTTTACTACTATCCTGTCTTATATGAACTGCCTTATCTCACTTTACTATCTGTTAAGCTAGTTTATTTAAAGATTATGAGTTCTGTTCATGTTAACCTTTTCTATTGTATACAGGGATATGATTTCCTACCTTTTTGGTTAGTCAATTCCCTGGCAGTTGCCTAGATGGATTTAAATCAAGTAATTAAACAGAGAGGGAGGCTAAAGAAAAGATGGATGGATTGTGTTAGGAGTGATATGAAAGAAAAGGGAGTTAGTGATAGCGTGACGGTTGACAAGAATGCAAGAAAAAAAACGTTACGCCGGCCCCAAGTAACATGGGATAAGGGCAGGAAGATGATGATGAATTAAACACTCAAATTCACACACATTTTATTCAGTTCACAACGAGCTCCGAATGAATGCGAAAGCAGTAAGTAAAGTGTAAGTAAAACTCCTGGGTATACATGTGGGCACATGTATACCCAGGAGTTGCATAAGCAGTTTTTCAGGTGCTTTTGCTTAAAGTGTGCCATCATCCATACCTGTAACTTCAAATAAATAAACCAATTAGCAGAACGTTTCATAGGAATTCCTATGAAAAAACCTCTATGTCTTCACTCAAACAAGCAGACATAAAAAGTCGTAACAATTTCCGCGTGCATCGTTTGATGATTCTGCGCAGTTACCTACTTAGGCATCTCAATGTCATCGAGAATTGAATGGCGGGATCTCTGTCATCTGTCGATACATTGATGTAGGTACGTTAGTGGGAACTGACCTAGGATAATATAATGTTATGTGAGTGAGAAGAATAATATTTTATTAAACGATCGGCCTGCAATAAAACTGTCATAGTACACTGTGCCAATATTTCCTGCCTTACTAACGAAATAGTTTGCATGGGAGTGCAGTAGGCTACAGTAAGTGTAGGCCAGCCCATAATTAATGCCAAAACAAAACCCACCGCATTATTCAGGGTTGAAATCACGATACTGACGATGCGAATTTTTTTTTTGGGCATTATGTATACAATAACACACATATTCAGCCGGGACTAACAGCTTAATATGCTTTCTGGGACACGGGGGATTCTCAGTATGTTAAGATGTTTTTTTTTTAGGATTGGAAATCATCAAATGACTCCTTCCGCTCTGGGCAGAGCGGAAGGGAGTGCAGACTCTTGCTGAATAAATCCCATCCGTGTTCCTTCTAATGCCCTTTGCATTCCAAGGCCGCGGTGACTCTTTCGAACTAATTCCGCAACCCTGGCAGGCACTGGTATGTTAAGATGGTTACATTGGTCACGGACATCTACAAACTGACGGCAGAATGCATGGCTAATATTATTTCTCCAACGCAAGATCCTCCGTTTCTACCAAGAAGAATTCCATGCTCCAATTCGGAACGCAGTAAAAAAAAACACGGGAGCTCGGGGCGAAAACCAATTTCCAAGTTAGATTCAAAGATCACTGTGCATTTGAGTGGTGTATTTTAGGGTTTTGTTTAAAGTTATTTTTGTGCGCTACTTATGGCCTGTTAATTTACCAGTATTGAAACAAATTAAAGCCCAGTGGCATAACGTACTCCTCACCTTCTTCTTCCTGGCTATTGTCCCATTTTATTTGGGGTCAGCCCTCCCTATCTCAAGAGTAATATTGCGCCACATTGTACGGTTGTGGGATGTCTCTTTCCAAGTCTAGTATTTTCTTGTTTAACATCTCTACATAAACATAACTAAACACTTAGTTAACTTTATGTTAATACCACGAAATCAATAACAACACTGATTAGAGAGCACTATTGGTCAAATGTCACTTACTCGAAGGCACTCAGTTCCTAAGCCGTCGCTGAGTGGTTTTATCGTATTTCCGATAAATAGGTACTTCCCTGATCCACGTCATCGCTGCTTATGACAGTGCTGTGCGTGGGTCATGCTAAGCTAGGCTGTTAGTGATAAAAGTGGTTCCCGATAGAAATTATAAATTTGTCGGCCATATTGATCGGATGTATAGTAAGTTAGATTCGAAGATCACTGTGCATTTGAGTGGTGTATTTTAGGGTTTTGTTTAAAGTTATTTTTGTGCGCTACTTATGGCCTGTTGATTTACCAGTGTTGAAATAAATTAAAGCCCTGTGGCATAACGTACTCCTCACCTTCTTCTTCATGGCTATTGTCCCATTTTATTTGGGGTCAGACATCCCTATCTCAAGAGTAATATTGCGCCACATCGTACGGTTGTGGGATGTCTCTTCGTGGTGTATAGAGCCCAGGCCGGCTGTTTAATTGTTTGCAACCAGGTCCTCTCTTTGTTCCTCGATATTAAAAACACTAGTTTTTGCCAGCGACTTTGTACGCGCATATCCTGTTTTATCCCGTTCCCGTATAGCCTAAAGCCTTTCTCATAAATTTAGCTATCATATACAAAAATAATTTTCCAAATCCGACTGGCAGTTCCAGAGATTGGCGCGTTCAAAAAAACATAAAAACTCTTCGGCTTTATTATATTAGTATAGATAACATAGTCAATTCATAAGTTATTTGATTTAGTGTAATTATGATTAAAATAAAGATGTTTGGAAGAAAATGCTGCATCGACCTCGATTTCGGTAGGCAGAAGGATGATTGATTATTATTTTAATGATCGAATTCTTTTCTCAAAAAATATGATAGTTTAAAGTGTAGCCAACAACAAGAGTTCACCATTGCTGGCAGATCTTGTAAAGACCACGACAACTTTAAGCGTTCAGCTCACATTCATATTTATGTCCAGCTTTATACCAGATCAGTATATTACTACGTTAATTGTCATCAACATTTTAAGTAGGTTCTTTAAATATAAGCCTGAGACGTTAACAATATACAACGTGAAGTTATCAATTTGAAGTACCTATTCAAATTTAATAGTACTCGTTGTATATTCTTGACGTCTGTGCTCTTCGAAGAAATGTTTCTTTTTCTAGTTCTTAGAAGATAATTGTTTGTGTACTTAAATCATTTGAATATCATCTCCAGTTCTTAGTTACTGGTAATATTGTGTTGAGTGCCGGGAAAACCTTTAAATGTGGGATTGTTTGCTTTGTATTTCGTGCTATGGAAATATTATTTAATGTTGTTTTCAGTAATAGTTAATGAGGTAATCGATTCTATAAAATTGTGGTGATAACATGATGTTAGGTTGTTGAAGTTTACCTTAAATGCGTTTGTATGTTTAATTTAGTAGAATTATTCCTGGCTGATGCACAAATGTTACGTGGTGAGCATCCAAACCATACGCACAAAATATTCTGGAAGTACTTTCATTGCGTGTACAGCTAAAAAGTTGAATTCCTGCCAAAATATTTGTTTCATGAGAACTAAGATCTAGGGGTCTTTAAGGCAAGCGTCCTGCATCTTCAACCACAGCAGTGCCTACCATCAGTTGAGAAAGCGGTAAACTTTTACACACGATGTCTACATCTCTTTTATTCGACTCTCCTTTCGCAGGTATGCTGGAAGATATTTCTTTAGAAATAAGCATCACCTTTGTACCTATTTTTCTGTTCCCTTCTTCTTATTTATTTGTTAAATGTGTCTACATAAACTGTTAAATAAATAAATAAATAAATATAAAAAATCTTAAGCGTACATGCCTTAACCGTTTGAACACCAGAGCATAAATGCATCGGCATGCCACCGACGCCAAGCCACAAATTCGCCGTACTTCTTGTCACATATTTGTGACGTTTGGCGTACAGGGCACTCGCTTGCTTGTCATATATACGTGACAATGGCGTTCAAAAGGTTAAGACTAAATAAAAACCATTCAAGCAAAACGCAGTAGTATGTAGATAAATCTCTTACCTAACATACCACATTATTTAACTAAATACAACATTGTGTATTCGTTTCACGTAGCCAGTTCATGCAGAACAGAAGCGTACTTACATCAGATCGGTCTCAAAGAGCCCGCCACACGCTAATAGATGTTATCACTAAATGTGTGGGTTTATCATTTATGTTCCAGTTGCTACCTTAATCGGGGGAGACAGGTTATAGTTTATAGTATCGAGGCTTATGTCAGTAAATAAAACCGGTAAATTGCAAGTCGGACTTGCTCACGAAGGGTTCCGTAGCATAAGCTGAAAAAACATGTTTCGTATATGTTTTTTTTTTATTATTTGTTTATTTAACATTTTTTTTAATAAAAATACACACTCTCTGAAAATTTTAACTGTCTACCTATCATGGTTCATGAGATACAGCCCGTTGATAGACAGACGGACGAACAGACTGCGGAGGCTTTGTAATAGGGTTCCGATGGTTACCCTTTTGGGTACGGGACCTTAATAAAAATGAAATCGCGATTAAATCTTTTGAACACCATTGTTACGTATGTATACATGACAAGCAAGCGCGTGCCCTGTACGCCAAACGTCACAAATAAGGGACAAAAAGTACGGCGAAAATGTGGCTTGGCGTCGGGGGCACGCCTATGCGTTTATGCTCTGGCGTTCAAAAGGTTAAATAATTTTGGCTCATACAATCTAAGACACGATTTCTCAACAGTTAGGTCAGATAACTGTTACCTTAGGAATAAAAAAGTTCAAACTTCCATGTTTATTCTCGAGATTAAAGAAATACATATTTCACAATGATTTAAATGGGCCCGAAGCTATCATTTTCAATTATTAATTATAACCCAAGTTTATTATACGATAGCAAATATAATTTCACAGTTAACTGGTAAACAGTATCCAGTTGCAGGCCCTTAATATTATTTAGAAAAAACCGATCAAAATTAAATGGAATGGAATTGAATCCTAGAGCTTCATATCCAACCAAATAAACCACGAACTTCTTCACATTAATTTAGATATTCACTAACAAAATAAACTCTAACACCGAACAGGACGTTTTATTATCTAAACCGAAATGAACCTTCATTTTTACAACGGAATCCGTGGAGCGATATTGCCCGTACGTTGTAATAAAGAAACACATATTCTGTACATGACTTTCGACAGGATTGCTGACGATATTACCCGCGGGCCAAGAAACACGATAATGTACCGAAAAATTGGTAACATTAATGTCAGGATATTAGAATGTAGGTGCTGGGATCAATTTTTAGCTTCGGTGAATTTTCAATTTGTTGCTTTTGTGATCATTATCGTTACATCTTATCTTAGTAATATTGTAAATCTGGTAAAACGTAAAATGGGGTGGATAGAAATGCAGGGGTGAATAAAAACGAAACTTTTATTGGGATTTTCACATAAATACCATATCAATTGTTTCTCACAAAGCGTCCATTTAAATATAAAATAATTGTTAAAAAATTGGAGATCTTCATTGCTGCAAACAATATATAAATAACGTGAAAATTCCAATCAAAGTTTCGTTTCTATTCACCCCATCATTTCTATCCACCCCGTTTTCAGAAAAATTGGTCGGTAATGACTGAGTACTATGTATGTTATGTTAAGTGTTATAAGAGAATTAAGATAAGACGCAGAGAAGGTGTTTATTTCTTAATATTTTCTTCTGAGCGTGCCATAACCGGATTTGATTATAAAACAGAGGTGGTCCAGAATTCAGTTGCGGTTTGCTTGTATTATGCAAGCAACAGGGCACGCATTCATGTGTTGTTTTATAATCAATATTTAAAAATAACGGGCCAAGTGCATGTTAGACTTGCACACAAAGGGTTCCGTTCCATAAGCTGAAAATATCATGTTTCTTATGTCCCCTTTTATTTTTATTTCTTTTTTGTTATTTGTTGATTGAGTGACAACAGAAATACATCATCTGTGAAAATTTTGTCTGTGAAAACTGTATATCACGGTTCATGAGATACAGACGGACAGACGAACGGACAGCGGAGTCTTAGATATAGGGCCCCGTTTTACCCTTTGGGTACGGAACCCTAAAAACAACAAGGTTTCCGGTTTCGATAAATGACAGCCAGTTAGTCCCTAATATGAATAAGATTTCTTTAATTTCGACATTTAAGTTCGGTAAAACCACTGAGTTCAAACTCTGCCCTCGGAAAATCAGACACGTGTAACTTCGCAACACATCTCTGTATTTTTAAAACTCTCATCAAAAACCCTGCTGCCTTAATAAAGACTACTCCGAACGTTTACATCTTAGAACGTGGTCCCCCCTCCCCCTCCCTTACATTTGCATCCCTTTGAGTTCTCTAAGTAAGACCTTTATTTAGAGTGAAATAAGTAACGCCGCTGTGAACCCGTACCTTTAACATGGATTAGGTGGAACAAGTTCGCGACGGCAATAGACGTCGTGACGCACATACGCGTCGGGTTAGTTGTGTCGTGTCGTATGTAAGGACTGGTTTATATTGGTGTGGCGAAGATCAATTCGTGATGGTATGTGGTCAGGAGCTCGTGGCTAAATAATAACTGCCCTATGGGTCGATCTTCAAGGTTAAGCAACGCTTGCCGAGGTCGGTCTGTGGATGGGTCACCGGCTTAACACGCCTCGGAAAGCACGTTAGGTTGTTAGTCCCGGCTGCCATTTGTAAATCTTTGAACTCGAAACGGATTGACAGAAGCCTGAAAATCTGACACCTGGTACCAAGAAGTACCATGTTATCCAGTTACTGGGTTGTGGAGGTCAGAAAGGCAGTCGCTCCACGTGAAATACTGGTTCAGCTGAATCCAGTTTGACTAGTTGCCGACCCAAATATAGTTCGGAAAAGGCTAGGCATGTGATGATGATGAAGGATCTTTTTAGCATTGGCTTTCACTCTAACCGAATGTAGCTGAGTACCAGTATTTTACTACTGATCTGCATAACTCAGTTATTCGGTAGCAAGATACACATTGGCTACTAACTAACGTTAACCGTCTGTTGGTCTCACAGTCGCAAGCGCGACTGCCGAGCGTGGAGTCCTGGATCCGATTCTCAGGTCGGGCAAGAAGTGTTATTAGGTTTTTCGAACTTTCCAATAGGAATTTCCCAGTGACAGCCCGGAGTTTGGAAGTCGATGGTATGACACCCGTGCCTCGGAAGGCAGGATAAGCTGTTGTGTCGGGTTGCCGTCCCATCAGAATATGAGAGTGATGGAAGAGAGAGTGCACCTGTGTTTGCGCACACAGTTGAGCACTATAATATGTCCGGCGCCGATGGCTAGTTTCGTTTGAGATTAACCGCCATGGCCGAAATCGGTCAGGAGGACTATATATAATATACATGTTATTTATAATATACATAATACACCTTGGCAAGACTGGTGTCCGATTTTCTGGCTTCTGTCTACCTGTCACGACTGACAAAGATCTACAAATAACAGCCGGGACCATTGGCTTAACGTGCTGTCCGAGGCTCGGAGGTCTCGATATGTAATGAACGGTCACCCATCCACAGACCGACCTCGGCAAGAATTCCTTAACCTTAATCGGCATATAATTTAAGTGATGACGCCATTTAACATTGTAATACTCAACAATGTGAACCAGTCTTAACTATCAGGCAGAAGTTGTCTTTGTTTGAGTTTTGTATGCAGTACGCCTAAGCGGTGTTGTTGGCAACTTTACAGCGCGCGGCGGTTGTGGAGCATTATTTTTTTGCGGCTACATAGCGTTTTTCTGGTTAATGATCGGTTTGAATAAGGAGCAAAGAGATTTATACTGGGCACATCATAGAAATTAAAATAGAAGAGGATTTTATAAAATATTTATTAAAAGCCAGGAAGCATCGCGGCAGGCCAGGGCGAAGATGGCGGGACAAGCTCGACTCCTACTCAAAGGAATGGTCTGCACTAGAAGATGACTTTGGTACGTGTGTGGATTAGGAAGGGGGAGGTGGGGACAATATAAGATAGTTACATTAGATTAAGCCATTGGCATACTAAATAAATTGGCCAATGTTGCCTGTTCCTTATTTTACACACCTACTTTTAAGACTTAAACGGACTACCGTTTGTTAAAAATCAGTGTGCCTGATTTCTTACAACAATCGAAATGAAAGCTGCTTCGATTGCGAATTTATCACGCAATAAACTAGCAGTTTCAAAATCGTTTAGTGTTAGAACCTAAATCAATATTTGATCAAACAATGGAACATTTAACAAGCGATGAATTTATCAATTGAATCCTAACTGAACGAAGATGGTACCCTGGAGACGGTTATCTTCTATATATATCTATTTATTCTATATACATAAATGTATCGCTAAATGTGTTGCTAAGCGCAAAACTCCAGAACGGCTGAACCAATTTCGCTAATTCTTTTTTTGTTGTGTTTGTTATTGTCAGGAAAGAGTTTTTATGAAAGATTTTTTTAAAAAAACATTAATATCCGGGCGAAGACGGGGCGGTCCACTAGTACTAAAATAAAACTTGTATGCTAGCGAAGCCGCGGGCAAAGGCTAGTTTACAAAAAATAGAATCTGATTACTTTATTTAAGCCTGTTGTGGCACACTGCAAGAAAAATACTTTTATTTAAGGATGGGAAATCATCAAATGACTCCTTCCGGACTCAGGACGGAACGGAAGAGAGTGTCAGACTCTTACTGACTAAAACCCATCCTTTGCGTTCGAGGGTCGCGGTGACTCTTACGAACCGCAAAATTCAGCACTGCAGCGGCATTAGCAGGCCCCCTTCTGTTTGAGGCGCACGTGGAACACAACGCGCCGTCGACCCGAACCTGGTTCTTATCGGACGGCGAGCCACCCAACGCTCGCCGACCGAGGCACGCGCCTACGGTAGCCGGGTATCGCCTTGTGATCGCGGCCCACCTCCTCCATCGCTAGCATAACTGCTTCGCAGAAGGGGAGGAAAAAAACCTGCAGCCTTTCCATTTTTCGGTTTATTGCAATATTTGACCAATCCCTTCGAAGTCTAACTCATCCGCTATTTCTTATTGAGCCCAAGTCGTCGCCAGTTTCTGTTATTCGGAACCTAGAAGTAATTTGTTGACATGTGTCAGGCGGACCTGCGTCATTTTGTTGTATTTTTATGCAAACACCACCTATTCTCTTTTTAAGTTTATATCTAGCGTTTTTCCTCATTAATTCTCCTCAAAAACACATTAAAAAAATCAAACGTCTCGTGTTTCAACAACAGCGGAAGCTTAGCCAGCTTCATAAACTTTTAGTTCGCCAATAACTTCCAAGTTATCGAATTAGATTTAAAAAATAAGAATCACAGTAAATGTTCCCGTTTTTACTAAAATGGACATCTTATAAGCGAGTCCAAAAATAAACCTTTAAACGTCCAGGGCTGGCGCACTTTTTTATACCGTTATTTTTAAGTAATGGTAATTTAATGCAGTTTTTTTTTGTTATTAAAATGCAGGTAAATGCTAACGGGATTCGTTGATAAAACGTCCTTTAATTATGCATGTAATTTTGGTGTGCTTAAATGTAATTGAATAAGATAAGCTTAAAGTTCACAGCACTATTTGACTGGTATACGAGATAGTTTAGAGATAAACACAGTTATTATTAGATTAAAGATATATTTAACACGTAACGGTTACCATGCCTAATCTATACTTAATCTTTACTTCTATACAATATACTATCTATACTAATGTATATAACATAATAATGCCGAACAGTTTGTTTGTTTGTTTGAACGCGCTAATCTCTAGAACTACCAGTCGGATTTGGATTTTTTTTTGTAAATGATAGCCACATTCGAGAGGAAGATATGCAATATGTACATACAAAGTCGCGGGCAAAGGCTAGTAATATTATAATGCGAAAATAACTCGGTCTACCTGTTCGTTTGTTACCTCTCCACGTCTTAAGGGTTGAACATGTCCTGTAATAGGGCAAAGGATACTTATAATCGCGGGAGTATGTTCTTTGAGAATATTGTTTTAATTGAACGCATGCTAAGTCGCTGGCAGAAGGTACATCTTATTTTTTCCAGGCCAGTCGGGGATGATATCAATTTGGAAGATACCAATATATCACGGGCGTTTACTTCAGGGTACCTACACTGCTGAAGAGTCTCGCTAATAGTTGCAACGCATCAAAATTCGAATGAAACCGCTGCAAAAGCTAGTCAATTTTATAAATAGAATTCCTTTTTTGTTTTAAAAGAACGTCTTAACCATTTATTTGTGGGGCCCGTATTTACGCGAATCAAGCCCATGTTATGCCATTTTTGGGTGATTCCGCGGGGTTGCTCCGCGTCTGATTAAAACGATGATATCTCGGAAATTGCGATAGTTAGCTCTCTACCAGTTACTTCATTGGAATCGTTATTAATTTCCCTAAATAGTTATGTATAGTTTTGCTATTCATGTATTAGCTATTGCAAAGTGTGATCAGTGTAAGGGAATTTTTGCCAGTTTCTTGTGTAAAGGTCATTATAATTAAAAAATATAAACCATTATTTAAGCAAGCCGTAGCAACCCTACGCGTAGTTCTTTTTTATACACCGGAGTGTTCGGCAGAGATAGTGGGTACGAGCCGTAGTACAGTTTCATAGAACATTGAACAATTTTAACATTGTGGTTACTTCCACACAGGTTCTCCTTCCGGCCTCGTAGGAAAATAATATGCCATCTATTTTAAGTTCAGACACGTGCCTAAGTACAATAGAAAGGTTTGGAAAAAATATGCCTGGTAAATCTTACATATAAAATTCTCGTGACACAATGTTACTTACCATACTCCTCCGAAACGGCTTGACCGATTTTTATGAAATTTTATATGCATATTCAGTGGGTCTGAGAATCGGCTATTATCTATTTTTCATACCCCTAAATGATAAGGGTTGTCCACCCCTAACATTTATTTTTTTGGTTTTTTTGAAAATTTTTATTTTTTTTATAATGTGTCATTTAAAAATATATACAACCCTAAATTTTCCCCCTTCTATCACCAACCCCTATTTTTTAATAGCGATATTAGGGCTTTAATTATTTTCTACTCTCGGCGGTCGATAATTGATCATTTACCACTCGATCAGTTAGTTATTCTTACTATTTGTTTGGTAGAACGCGCTAATCCTAGGAAGTCGATTTATTGAGGAAGACGCTACGACCAATAAGAGCCGAGCATTCATGAAAAATGTGACGCAGACGAAGTTGCGTGGGTCAGCTAGTAGTTTTATAAAAACTTGCTTTCGCCGGCATCGCTCCTGAGGCTTATCTTACATGAATTGTAAATTATTGCCAAGTCAGGCAAAGAGTATTCGTAATCGAATCAAATGAACAAAAATAAATTTTTATGAATCAATGAATTATTCTTTTAATTTGTTTCGTCCAGGTTGTGTTTGTCTGAAATGAAGCAAATGATTCGATATTTAAAAAAGCTTTCATTCATCTATCATAATAATCAAAACCTTCATTCAGACTTTACATGTAGATACAACGTTTTAAAATTCTCCCCTTTCCCTGAATACAGGCCCAAAGATACATTTACGTCAGCCATATTGAAATAACAGCCAATCGGAGGCATATATTCTGAATTGAAGCCAATCGACCAGAATCCCCACGTGCCAACGGTAGATATCTAATATCAGCATCGAATGATATTTATGATACAACCCGATACTTGATTTATGATTCACGGGTTTTTTACACGTAATTATAATTTGGAGTTTTATTTATTTAACTTTTAAACGAGAAAGAGGGTTTTTTGTTGATATAGGTAATTGAATTAGAATGTGAGTTACGGATAGTCAGAAGTCAGAAAAAATTTACTTGCGAGGGCCCCTAGTTACTGGGTTGTGAAGGTCAGAGAAGCAGCCGGTTCATGTAAAATACTGGTACCTAGTTGCGTCCGGCATCCGCTTAGACTGGAATCTAACCCCAATATAATAATAATAATAATTCTTGCGGAACAGAGAGTAAAGTCCCGCACACCTCCACTGAAAGGGAGGCCTCCGACCAGACGGTTGTTGTGCCTGGTGGGCAACTGCCCGATAGTTTATATTCGGAATGTTTTATATGTTCAAATCGCACGGAGAACTTCGCTTGCGCGATGCAGGATTGTGTTGGTAGTTCGTCGCTGACAGGATAAATGGCGTTGCGGTTTTTTTTGTTTCCGTACAAATTTCGCTTCTTTGGTTTTTTCATGTGGCGGCATTGAAGCCGCTACAGGCCCGTACTGTCCCACTGCTGGGCAAAGGCCTCCGTTCCTTCCAATGCTCACGGTGTTGTGCCTCTTCCGTCCAGTTCGTAAGGAAGACATCCAGGTCGTTCCGTCATTTCCTTTGCGGCCTGCCGCGGCCTCGTCTCGCTGTTTCAGGGCTACAATCCTATATTTTACGGGCCCACAGCTTGTCCGGCATGCGGCAGACATGTCCTACCCAGTCCCATTTAAATTGGGCAGCCTTTTGAGCCACATCGACGTTGTTAGAGCACATTTGTGTTTTGGAGTGCAGTGTTGTGTTTCGAACGTGGTCTGTTAATTTAACACCTAGTATAGTGCGCTCCATAGCACAGCAATAACATTAGGAAACTTTAAAAAAAACATACAACTGAATTGGGAACCTCTTCCTTTTTTTTGAAGTCGGTTAGAAAGACTAGGCAGATTCAATTTAAGTTTCGTGTGATGTTTTAGTTACCCAGCTTTTCGTCATAAGGGCTCGGTCTCCAGGCAAAGAAATGTATTGATTTTATACTCGGGAAGCATAAAAATACCTGTGCCAGCCTAAAACTAGAACAATAAACTTAGATTTGAAAAGGTCATGACGTTCAGTCGTTCTAATTCCGATATAACGTAAAACTGGTGGATGCCAAGCTTCACAGCTTTGCTCATCGCCGCAAGGTTGCCTGCTTGTCGGTCTTCTACAGATTGCACTTCGGGGAGAGTGTCCAGGAACTCCACGATCTCATCCCACCAGCCCCCTTCTACCATCAGACATCTAGACGCACTACAAGTTACCATCCCTACCATGTTGCTATTCCACCAATTCGCACTAAACGTTTCCAAGCGTCTTTTATAATGCGCACAGCAAAGGAGTGGAACTCTCTGCCTGCGTCTGTGTTTCCGAACGCATACAACCCTAATCTCTTCAAAATTAGAGTGAACAGGCTTCTTCAGGGTAAGCTCGCTCCATCGTCGACTTTGTCTCTGTCATCTGTGACCTAGACTAGAGTCAAGAACAAACTCAAATTAAATTAAAAAAAAACAAAATAACAATGATCTGTATGATCTTGAGGTGTAGTTTGTATTTCAATTTTGTGTGTGTGACTTGGCTATCGCATTAGATTAAGACCTGTAATGATAGTTTTAAGGCATTTAAATAAAATAAGTATATAAATTACTCTAACCTAGTGTCTATTTGTTAGTTTGATTTCTCATACCTCTACACAAGACCACATGAACCCACTCCTGTTTATTGAAACGTGAATTTCGACCTTCAAAGAGAACACACCTGACTGAACAGTTCCTATCTAGATAAGATGCCATCACTGTAAAGCCATCACGGCAAAGGGATTTGGTCAGGTGCTTTCTAATACAAATCCTTTAGGCTATAATATTCCCATCTCATAGGAGCAAATGGGAATCTGATCAACCCCTTTTTCAGTTAATGAACTTCTAATAATAAACCGCTCACAATAAGGTTTTTTTTTTTTTTGACGGGGACCACTCGCAGTTCAGCACACTAAGGCTGGTTACTGCTTAACCGTACTATCCTGTGGTGGCCTCAAATGAATTTAAGATTAAGCTCTCTTGAATCTGGGTGATGGCATCGTCGGGTTCGAACAATAAGGAATGTCATTTAACCGGCCCATATAACCTCCACTACCTAGTAGTAGTGGAGGTTATATAGGCAGTCACTCCATGTCGAATACCGGTATTCAGCTGCATCCAACGGGACTGGCCGACCACAAAATAGTTGAGAAAAGGCCGATGGTTTGATTTTTGGTACCCGGTTATAAAGTATTTTACTGAAAACATTCTAATTATTCCATCAAATAGATTTCCAATAAAAAATATTGGACACGTTTTTTTCACGTAAACAAAAAATTAGTCACTTAGCTGGTAAAATTGTACCAACATAGTGACGTCACGCGCGTTTTCAACGCACTGTAACGAAATCAGTGTGAACTGTGTGAAATCTATCTGACGGACTAATTAGATTTTTTCCGTAAAATACCTTATTGAAGTCGTAACCCTAAACTAATATTGCTACCCACACACAAACTAGAACTAAATAACTGAAAAGACAAACAAGTTGCATTTACAAGGAAGAATTATCTTCAAACATTTCATAACCGAACCAACACTGCATGCACTATTACGCTAGTATTTACAACACCTAGATAAGCTACTAACGAGTCAATGTTTTGTTTACAGGTACATGTTTTTACCGAGGAAAATATACCCGGTATCAGCGAGTCGGTAATGTAGAACTATTGCTGTAATTATAGAGATGGGCTAAGTCTGGAAAGCCGACTATTCGGACCATATTAACAGTCGGCACTAGTCGGCAGAAGCCAGTAAATCTGACTCCAGTCTTGCCAAGAAGTACCGTGTTACCCAGTTAATGGGTTGTGGAGGACTGGTAGGCAGCAGCTCCTCGTAAAATACTAGTATTCAGCTAAATCTGGTTTGATTGGAAGCCGATCCCAATATAGTTAGGAAAAGGCTAGGCAGATGATGACTAGTCGGCAGAAGACGCCATCTAGTTGACACGTAGATACGAGTAAAAAAATATGAGCTACACGAAAATTGGAAATATAAGAAATAAATTGCCAGACCATGCTTTTTAAATTTTATGATTTAAATAAGTCTTACAAGAACATTGGTAAATATAGTAGTAACAAAAATCAAATTAATGAAGATAGACAGACTAGTCAGGGAAGCCGATTTTCCGGCCCTATTTTAAGAGTCGGCGGACTATCGGTCATTTGAACGCCGATTAGTTGGCTAGTCGGTTCGTTGAGCGTTGACTAGTCGGTCAATTGAGCGTCTAGTAGTTGGTTTGTCGGCTCATCCCTAATAATAATTTGTATTTACGCTCCTTATCTACAACGTAAGTGCTGAGTGCTGTGTGTGTGTGTGTGTGCTATGTGTGTTGCTGGTGAAAATTAAAACTGTTTGGTATAGGGATTCTCTTTTACAGTTGAGATATTGAGGCAATTAGTAGCTGGTTTCTGTTAGGCCAAGAGGCAATATAGCCGCTATGAACGAGAGGCTATATGCCAATTTATGGATTTAGATATTTACAGCTGTTATACGCCATTCGTAATGTTTTTCTAACATTGATTTTTTAAAGTGAGTTCGCGACCCCTTTGTCATCAGTTAAAAGCGTTTGTATAACCAACATTTTTATTCAAGGTGTTTATTTATAAAATCACAAATAACAATACAGTGTAACCCACGCACTTTTCGGTGTCAAATCGAACCTTTGGGCATTTCAATACTCTTTGATACATATCATATTTATTAATATCTGCTACTAAAATGGGAATGACAATTTCAATTTTAGCTGCCCTATCAATAACGGCGTAGGCGGGTACGATCTAGAATTCTAGACTTTGTCAAGGTAACTTGTGGATAGGTAGGTAGTTCTTGTTATACTTAAGGAACAATGGCTAACTAGCTTAGAACCTAAAAGTAAATTAAATAGAACTTCTAACGAAATTAGTTTGAATTTAAAAGGAAGAATGTCAATGAATTTCGTTTGAATAAATTTTGAGTTTTTTTTTGACGTGACAACGTCTATTAAATCGATGCACACCGGCTGCACGCACGAAAAAGGACTCATTGTAACGTTACGCTCATTGTAACATTACGATCATTTCGTCAATGTTTTGTTATGACGTTGTCACGTTAAACTATCGTCCGTAAACCGACTTTACAGACAACCAATTTTTACTTTCTAATTTCAATAAAAACCAGGTTTAAAAAAAATTGTTAGGCTCGCGTTTAGTATCTCACCTAACGGAGAAGGAGCATGCTTGTACAGGAGTAACCTATTATTTACTCAATAATCTCCAATTTAAAAAAAAACAACCATAGTTAAATAAAACAAAACTTTAAACTTGATCATATAAACAAAAAATATTCGAATGATGAATACGGCAAAGATTTCATCTTAAAAATAAAATTGGTCCTTCAATACAACTTTCCATCTTGTTAAAAAAACACAGACCACTCACAAACATTCACAAAAAAGAGTAAAAATAAAATCGAACATTTTCTCAAAGATATTTATAAAAGAACTAGTTCAGGTAAGGCCTATAATTACATCGAATGCATTGCACAAGAGGCGTGGCAAGGACACCGGCCACTCGCACACGACACATGCCTGTATTATGCAAGTGTTACACATTTTAATCTTTTTCACACACACGTGGGTAGCGTAGGAATTTGGTCGAAAGCCTTCCTACGCTGTTGCCTTATATCTGGTGGTTATGATTACCCGTGTTAGTGCATATTTCCTTTTTGATAAAGTTTATTTATTATCTGCTGTTCTGTCAAGATTTTGTTTTTTGGATTTGTGCCTATGAAAAGTTAGTAGGTTCTTTTCCCTCGAGAATATTTAATTTCAACCAGTGCTTATAGAATTGTACCTATAAGGTATCGTTTTATAGAGACAGGCCATAAGATTAAATTCAAATTATGGCTTCATGAAAATACATTATTGATGCTAAATACTTAAAATCGTATTGCAACTGTAATAATAATATTATAACAAAAGGTACCCCAACCTACGCTACGGCCTATAGAGTGTTAGAAGATAGAGTCAATACCTTAAGTAAACCTCTTTT
This sequence comes from Mamestra configurata, assembly GCA_002192655.3. Classification (NCBI taxonomy): domain Eukaryota; kingdom Metazoa; phylum Arthropoda; class Insecta; order Lepidoptera; family Noctuidae; genus Mamestra; species Mamestra configurata. The sequence continues at coordinate 522,368 of NDFZ01005306.1, forward strand.
TACTACCAGTAATACTGCTGGATTATTACTATAGAGGTGTAATGTATATGACATTTATAGTACTAGTATTAAATAATCTTACTTGTAATCCTTGTTGCTAAGCTGGTGAGAAATATACTATTTTTTTTATCCAAACTTCGATTTGCTCCGTTTATGAAATAATTATATGTTAAGTTTTACACAAAAAATAGTATATGACGATGACAAAAATTAAACTCAAAGTCATATTTTAAAACCATTTTTATAAATTAAAAAGAAGTACCTTCCTTATTTAACATAACGTAGACACAAGTTATTTCAACAAATCTATTGCAAAATCGACTATTATTACATGTTTTTTCCTATCACAGGCAATCTACAGTTGCTCCACCAATATCAGCAATAATTTCGACATTTTATGGGACATTACTATTTATTACATACAACAAAAACGCATTAGGATCACATAATAACGCAAATATTACGATTGTGCCCGAGAAAGTCACATTTGCATACAATGGATAATAATAATATTATTGGACTAGAACAAATAAATTATTGGGGGTATTATATTTTTTCTGCTTGTCATAGGTATGTTGAAATATATATTTTAATACGATTATGCAAGTGTTCATATAAAGGTATGCATGCGGTAAAGAGTAAGTCCCGCAAACCTCCATAGAAAAGGGAGGATTCTCCGACCGGACGGCTGTTGTGTTCGGTGGGCAACTGCCCGATGGTTGATATTCAGACTGTCGTATTTGTTCAAATCATATGGAAAAGTCTGATACCGCGATGCAGGATTTCGTTAGTAGTTCGTCGCTGGCGGGATAGATGGCGTGGTGGTTCTTTTTGCTTTCGTACAAGTTTCGCTTTGTTAGTTTTTCTTGTGATGTCACCGATGCGGCCACATTGATATAAAAATAACTTTTTGTTTACCATTACGCAGGTAGTGCGATATGCCACAAGTAGTAGACATGTGTGAAATGTTTAGGGAATACTTTCACTGTGCGTACAGCTAAGGTGGAATTCCCTGTCAGAGTCTGTATTTCCTGATGGCTACAACCTGGGGGTCTTTCAATCAAGAGTGAATGGGTTACTTCTAGGCAAGCGTGTTCCATCGTCGATCACATAATCGTTTACTTGGGTAATCGCGTAATTAGGTTGTGGAAGTTAGATAGACATTTCATCATTTCAACTGGAACCATCCGCTGGACATAGGGCTCCCCCAAAGGGGTGTAAGCAAAAATCCCCAGCTTGGCAGTTGGGTTCGCAATCGCAGTGTAGCTGTTGCAATGCACAGATAATGCTGCTACCCATTATTTGGTGAGTCCCTTAGTCGCCTCTTACGACACCCACGGGAAGTGATGGGATAGTGCTATTATTTTACGTCCGACACCAAACAGAACCAGATAGACATTTACTCCATGTAATATATACTGGTATTCAGCAGCATCCGGTCAAACTAGAAGCCGATTCCAACATAGTTAGTGAGCAGATGATTCGTTTCGAATCAAATTCAACAATAAAAAATATTTCAACGCACGTGATCTCAAAACCCATTAAATCCAGAGCACGTTTAAATATAGGCAGGTAAACCGTTTTTATCGGTGTTTATTATTTAACATCGATTAACATACGACCTTGATATTACATATACGTCTCGCACACATCACTTTTGTACCTACAGCGACGCACACAAACATATCTACGTAAGATGTCTGGCATAAGGCTGAGCAGACAGACGCGATGCGACACTAACGGCCCGTTTCAATAACGTATCTACCTTTAACCAACCGTCAAATTAGCTACCAACAGTAGCTAAAACGTCATTTTTGCCTTTGTAACATGACGTTTCAGCTACTGTTGGTAGCTTATGCAACAGTTGATTAAAGGTAGATACGTATTTAAGACCAGCCGTAAGTTAACAGCGCGGCGAATTCAGCATCGAATTTATTGCTTTAATATATTAAACATCATTATCATCATTATCATTTTTACCGAAAGACGTCCACTGGACATAGGCCTTCCTGCGGCCTTCACCAAGTCATCGGTCTGCCTCATGGAAGGCCTTCCAACGCTACGTCTTCCGAACCTTTTTGACCTCATCGGCTATCTGTTCTACGCGCGATACGCCCATTGTCACTACAGTTTGATGATTCTGTGGGCTATGACGGTAACCTTAGAGCTCCTGCGGATATCTACGATAGAACAGTTACAATTACAACATAATATGTTGATAGTGATGTCGTCGTCGCATTGTCGCGTCACACCTGCCTTTTATTTTAAGCTGACTACTCACGCGACGGCTAGAGCTGACACTTAGAAAGCTTGTGGGCGATGTATCAATAACAACACCTCAAACCCTTTCATAAGGGCAAACACCTCTCCCCTCACAAGGAGTAACGCGTAGCAAAAAACATGTTGTTTACTTCGACTTTGTTACTTCAGTCAGTTACTTAGTTCTCACGTAAAATAATGACACACCAGTTAAGTATGAGAGTAGGTATAATATTCCCCCTTCTACCATCGGACATCTAGACGCACTGCAAGTTACCATCCCTACCTTGTTGCTATTCCACCAATTCGCACTAAACGTTTCCAAACGTCTTTTATAATGCGCACAGCAAAGGAGTGGAACTCTCTGCCTGCGTCTGTGTTTCCGAACGCATACGACCCTAATCTCTTCAAAATTAGAGTGAACAGGCTTCTTCTGGGTAAGCTCGCTCCATCGTCGACTTTGTCTCTGTCATCTATGACCTAGACTAGAGTCAAGAGCAAACCCATATTAAATTTAAAAAAAAAAAAAATATCGGTGTTCGCTTCATTTCTCACTTCTCTCTTCTCTTTCATTTCTTCACTTCATTTCGCCAGTCCTACCTGAGAATATCATCAACCGGTGTCCAAATAATGTCTTGTCTCATGCTATTGAGAAATACCAGATGTAAGGACCATATAGCACTTTGCCTGCCGCGGGTATTGCACCTAGGACCTTATATTCAGCAGAAGAGCTTGCGGCCTCAGGACTGTCGATGGAGTTTTCTTCTCCCATTTTTATTTTCGGTGGACATCTTGTATCTATACTTGATATTATAGTGAAAGTGAATGTCTGTCTATCTTATCCGCTGATCGGATTTGGACGAAACATAGAAAACGGGTAGACCATATCCTGGAATAGAATACTTTTCAGTCCGGCAGTATGTTTCCTTAGAATTGTTTCCATACGGACAAATTCGCTGGCACATGCTAGTTAGTTATATGTGAATGTTTAAAAGGTTGAATTCATCAAGTAACTTACCAATCTACGCTAAACAATGTGACACCCATTTCGTTATTGGACATCAACATACAATCCATAGCTACCAATATCGATTGCCCTGAATCAGGACACACCGTCCATACACTAATTGAATGCCAATATCGCCTGTGCCCAGTAGACCGACATATTTGCAAGAGATATAGCAACATATACCGAAGTCTCACGCTTTGTAAATCTGCTATATTTATTAGATCAACCTTTTGATTCGACGGCAAAGTTGTAAAGGGACTTTTTAGATCGGACACGGCGATTGAATGTGTGCTAATGAAAACACGGTTAGTTTTAATGTGAGTCTTGTGTTTGCGACGATGGAAAAAAAAAGCATTTTTAAGTGAACTAGCTTGATTGGAAGTTGTCCCACGGGAACGTACTTCCCGGGTAAAAGTAAAATAGAATAGAAACACTCTTTATTGTACACCATGTAATAATAAGAGGTCAAAAGAGGCAACAATGGTCGGTCTTATCGCTAAAAGGTATATTTTAAAGACATCCTTTGGAAAGATTTCACAGAGAAGAGAAAAGATATGTAGGTAGCCCAGTCTACCACAGACCCATCAACGGCTGAATAATGTTCATCCAAATCTATTCAGCCTTTGGTGCGTGACCTATTCACAGATTTTGGTCTTTCGAACCGCATTTTTGTTTCAAATGTGTGTTTTAAATCGAATTACTTAACTAACATACATAAACAATATTGTTTCATTTAACCAAATCGTTTCTCCTTAATTACTATTGCAATCAAGTTAAATGCCAATACATACTATTATAGTAAATAAGTTACAATTTATGGGTACGTTAAAATAATGAGTTAGTACGTTTGTAGTTAGCCAACGCCGTAGACAATCGTAAACTGGATTTAATAACGTGTATTTTATTTGAATTATATTAGTAAATGTGCCAGTGAAAGGAAACTGTGACGGTAGACAGGGGAGAATGGGAGAAGGTAACGCCGACTCCAAGTTACTCGAGACCATGCCAGGGTTGCGGAATTTGTTCGAAAGAGTCACTGCGGCCCTGGAACGCAAAGGGCATTAGGAGGAACAGGGATGGATTTATGTCAGTAAGAGTCTGACACTCCCTTCCGTTCCACCCAGAGCGAAAGGAGTCATTTGATGATTTCCCATCTTTATCATTGACAATCATGCTTGATCACTGCTAATTGACTATTAACAGCAACCGGACAGTGCCCAACACACTCTGAGCAAGCTGGTAGCATGATTTATTTTTACTCAGTTATCTTTTCAAATCTAACCGGATCTCTATATCTACCTAAACAACGGATATGCTTTTTTTTCAGCCAAAAGACGAACACTGCTAGAAAATTAAAGGCCTGCCCTGAACTGCGAACTCCCGCAGCCCTCACCAGGTTATTGGTCCTTCCTACGAGGAGCTTTCGAACGGTCCATATCCCAAATATCTAGTCTTGTATCTATGTCCTTTTACTTCCCACAATCGCTGAATTGTGCAAGTTACCCACAATGTGTATAAGTTTTCGATTTAGAAACTTTTCTTAAGACATTTTCTTTATTTCTTAATGGACGTGTTCTTCTACATTCATTCGCTCTCTGTAGGCTGCGGCTAAGCTCAATCACTCCGGTCATGGTCATACTAACAATAATCTCTTTGGCGCCACTAGGAATCAAATAATCAAGACTGCAAAGCAACCATAAAATCTAGACCCTTCACAGCGGCGCTAATTGTAACTAACATGAATAAATGTCAGATAATTTCATTACATCTGTTTAGTTAGTTCTATATTCTACCGCGTACCAAGATATAACGCTCAAGTTTCTTAGTAACCGTTTCAATTTATTTTTTCGGCCAAGACTGGGTTTTGCTGGCCAAGATTTGAAATGATTTATTAATATTGCTGTAATAAAATAACTTTATTAAATCCAGACAATAATG
>NDFZ01005307.1:0-60394 GCA_002192655.3 Mamestra configurata
AAGCATTGGAAAGTATACTGCGCTTTATTTAACATTTTAACCTCCTAGCCCCTGAAGTTTACAATATATCCTATAACTCAAACACGGTTATCCGATCCCAAACTAGGCAGAGCCTGTGCTATGGCAACCAGACAACTGATAAACATACTTATATATTTCTAAATACATACATATTATAGACATACTACACCCAGACACAGAACAAATGATCATGCTCATCACACAAATATTTGTCCTGGGTGGGAATCGAACCCACGACCTCCGGCTAAGCAGTCAGGGTCACTAACCACTCGACCAACAGGCCAGTCAAAGTAGTATAATAAGAACATGAACAACTATCTACTTAAGCATCTGGTAACAAAGATCAACCTCACAATGAGCGAAGAGGGTAAAATGGGAATTGGAAAATCAGTTTGCCTAACGAACATCTATGTCACTTGAAGACAATGCAGTCACCGACTGATGAATCACTGCTATCCATTTTTTAAAATAAGGACCAAAATTGTTCAGCCCGCAAAGGTCTGGTCCGCAAGTTATGCCAATGAGTACTGTTTCCTTTCAAGAAGAATTTTAACTAAAACTCGCCCTAGCTTTATGAACTACCAACTAGACCGCCATCACGCTTATCAACACAGATGACATGTTAATACGAGTTGAAATGCAAAAACAATGACGTTTATGTAGTATGCAAAGTAGGACGGTAGTTCCGGCAACGTTCAATACAATAGCACGTGGCTATTACACGGACGCGGCGCTAGTGTGCCGAGGAAATAAGATGTCACTCAAAACTCGGCAGCGGTGACTAGCGGACATGTCACGCGTGTTACTGTCGTACCCGTTATTTTGAATTGTTGATATTTTAAAGGAATAAAGTGGTATTTATGGAACGGACAAACTTGATGTGTAGACAGAATTAGAAATGGAGGCGGGGGGAGAAGTTAATTATGTGTGGGCGGCGCAGAATTATTAGGAGATGGAACTATTTAGGGCCTAAAAAAATATTAACACTACCACAAAACTAAGATTTTTTTTTGGTTAAAGGGTGTATTAAGTTATTTTGTGGGTTAAGCCAAGCCCTACGAAAGCAGTTATAACTCAGACAAGCAACGGGCCTATTAAAAGTTCCTACTAATTCTGAAAATAATGGGAATAGTGTAAATGGAGCAGTAGTAGATTTAGTTATCTTATATTTGTCAGATTTAGTAAAAGGGTTCCGTATGTTACCCAACGGGTATTTAACCCTAAAAAGTAACCAAACAATCGAATGCAAAAAAGACTTGATTATTCAAGCAATTACACCAATCTATACGAATCAAAATAAAACAAAAGTCAATTGAAACATAAACAAACAAACAAATTAAATTCTAAATTCGAATACAAAAGCAATGTCACCATGTTCGAAAAGCCAATCAAAATCAAAAACGATCTATCAACGTACTACATCCAGAACGCGCCATCATTGGCCATTATCGGATCCATAAGACAATGTTAAAAGGGTTTTTAATTGCTGCTGCACATACAGCGAAAAGCTTTTACGTCAAGTTAAATTCAGGCTTGCATAACAGAGTATAAATAGACTGTAAATGCGGAGTTTCAGCCACCAGGTAGGGGAGATATTTCTGTATTGTAGAGCCTTTCTATTTTCGGTTTTGAAGCTAGTTAGTCGATAGAAGCTTATTTTTTTATGGACAACTAAGTTTTGCCCGCGACTCCGTCCGCGTGGAATACTCATCTCCTATTTCAACCCCTTCAAGTCCTTTTTACTTAAGACTTCATTGTTTTTCAGATTCCCCATACAAACTTCCACCCCTCTTTTCACTCCCTAAAGGTATGACTAATTGGTTATAAATGCATAAACATTCTTAATTTCTAACGAAAACTTAAATCATAAAAGCCTTTTTATTGATTCCCTTTACAAATTTCCAACCCCCTTTTTACACCCTTAAGGTATGATATCGGGAATAAAAAATTATCCTTTCCCACAACTCAAACTATCTCCATACCAAATTTCGTTTAAATCGGTTCAGTGGTTATTGATTGCCCATACAAACTTCTACCCTCCTTTTTACCCCCTAAAGGATTATTTCTGGAAAACAAACTATCCCATGTCCTTTCCCGGAACTCAAACTATCTCTATACCAAATTTCATATAAATCGATTCAGCAGTTTAAGCGTGAAGAGGTAACAGACAGAAAGACAGACAGACAGACACACTTTCGCATTTATAATATTAGTATGGAGTATGGGTTTTTGGTGGTGGAAATTGTCTTAAAATATTTCAAATGGAAAATGAATGTTTGGAAGTTGTATGTGTCTGCTTGATATTTTTTATCTTTTAAAAATGAAGAGATTCCGTTTCTAAAGCAGTCTTTAATTGCTATTGGTGGTCACCTAGTTGGTCAATCATATTTTGGCCCTTTAAGCCTCCTGTGCGTTTTATCTAACAGACAAAATTCATGTGTATCAAAATATACTTTTTTTATTTTTAAGTCCGATAGACTTATTTTCTTTGTTTGTTCTGGTTCTTGGAATTGCAACCAAAATACTTTTTCTTGGCGCTTTCATCGATTCGTTGGATTCGTTTTTTATTAATAACTTTATTGTATTATGCACTATTTTGAGTTTTTCTTTAAGTTGTACCTGCCATGTTGTCTCTGCACCACCCTAAGGTAGACTGGTAGAAAATGCCTAAGGCGTTAGCCCGCCTTTGTACAGTGTTTTTACTAGTGCATAAAGTTTTAATAAATAAATAATATGTTATATAGGTACTTCTTTAGTCGAGACATCGGCTTTTAGAATATCGGCCGACCTAATTTTTTTTATTTTTCCTTTTCCACGAATAATAAATGGGTGCAATGTGCAAGGAGCAAGATCTCATGGGAAAATTCCTACTGAAAAACTTCAAATGGCAAAAATCCTGTGATAATAAACAATATTTTCCACACATTACTAGCTACAACCGATAAACCCTAAGCCCTCAAACATGCATACGCATATAAGCAGAAAATTCGGTCGCTTTTAATCGGATCGTTCGGCGGCGGGATTTGCGTCCGAATTCGTTAAGTGGGCTCGTTGCGCGCTGACACTCCGGCGGATTGGTGACGTCACCAATAACTAGGATGACGTCATTAAACTGTGATTGCTGGTATAAAGGACGGGCTACGTCGGTTTGTTGTGTGTGGTAATTATAAATATGAGTCCGTGTATTATGGTTATAGGCTGTCGATAGAATCCATACTATAAATTTAAAATGCTGAAAGGATTTTGATGACACTTGGCATACGGGTAGCTAGGATACCTTCCTGGACTCGATACATTTATCTCTGGAGAAAGTTCCCTTGGGATAGTAAAAAGTTTTTAATGTGGGAAGACGCAGGCACAACCTATTTGAAATCTGTAAGAAATAGCTGGTCGTCATGTTATTCAACTGAAGTAAAACGATGATAGCTAAAAGTTTGTTTAGTAAATAAACTGTTTTAACAATCTGGAATGGTACCTACTTAAACTTATTTAGGATGGGAAGTCATCAAATGACTCCTTCCGCTCTGGGCGGAGCAAAAAGCAGTGTCAGACTTCTGACTAAAAACCCATCCGTGTTCCTCTTACTGCCCTTTGCGTCCCAGGGCCGCGGTGACTCTTTCGAACAAATTCCGCAAAATGCTACTTAAAGTTGGGTCCTTAATTTTATATCCTCTCTATTCCAGCTCTTTTAACACCTGCTTACAGATTTACTTCTATACATAAACTCGTTAAACATTCAAAAGTTCTATGTACCTGAAACAGAGCAGAAACTTAGGTTAATTGCATGTTTCCAGAATAATCCTTCCGATTTAAAACTAAATCTCAAAAAATGTACCTATTTTGATAAAATAATATATCTATCTATTACATATTATGTCTATGAAAAAAAAAATTATGTTAATAAAATAAAAATAAATGATTATATTAATAAATAAATGATTAAATAGATACATAGACATTTATTTTTATAGTGATGATGATGATGAGGTACTTCTCCACGCAATGTAATCCTGAAGATGGACAAAACTGTCGTGGCCAGTCCAGGAAGAGGTGGGAGGTTTTGAGGGAGTCGTTATTTTTTTCTAAATTTTTAAACACACACAGTACACAATAACAGTAAAACTACCTACTCCTTAAGTTCCCATTCCCAAACATTTGACCCCAGCAGGTAAAATCGTTACAAACCAGAAATTACGATTGAGTTTTCCTTTGAAAGAGAATATAATGTGATTATAATGTATCAAGAGCGGGCTTACAGGATATCGTAATTGACATGTCATGACCAGCAGTGGTCACAAAGGGACAGAGATTGTAGAAATTTGCCGAGCCGATAATGTCGGTCGGCAAATAGGTTCAGCGAAGATCGACGAATGGGGGATACGACAAGAGGAAGTTTACTTATTTTGTACGTCTTGTGGTGCTTCTGTTAAGTGTTGTTTTTATTTGAGATTTTTATAGGTGCGTAAGTCTCCTTTTTTGGAGTCGTTTAAAAACGGAGGCCTTTTGTGTCTGTTTATACGTCTGTAACAGCCAATTTGGACGAACGGCACGGAATCTACTGGACCGATTCAGTTGATAATTGACAAACATGAGTGCAAAAAAATGAGTATATAAGGGGGCGGACACTTTTGGGGGAAAAATAAGACAATTAAAAATACGAGTTTTCAAACTGCCGCGTGGCAGTCAAGTCTCAATTTTTTTTAATAAGTTATTTAAATATTAAGTCAACCACAGTCCTAATGCACTGTTTTTCACTTTGAACTTAATCTAAGAAAAATGCCTTCAAAATCCCCATCTAGGTCGTTATAGGCAGAAGGAGAAGGTTGTCTAGGGAAAAGTCTTGGCCAATAAAAATCTGTAGGTATTATTTCGAGTACAATCTTTGACACGACTTACAAACGCAATACCACAAAATATTCCATTGGACGAGCCAATAACTCTAGCAAAAATTTCGGAAACTTTTACCTATAAAGTTCATTGCACAAGTGCGCAACAACCCTTTTCAATATCAATGGTCAATTGGTCATTCATTCTCTTTCATGCATTCAATACATGGTAAACTCGATTAAAAATAACTATGCTAATGATGACGTAGCCAGCTCATTTGTTTCTACGATCCGTGTTCAACTGACCACGGAGTGCGGTCGACAACTCGTGAATGCAGATGTAACTGAACATTTTGTAATACTCCTCTTTATCTCAAAGGCGCCAGAAAGGACCACCTTTTTGGGGTTTATTCATAAAATGTTTAATATCTTGAGCTTAATTATGTGGCGTTTTATTTTAAGCTGGTTAATTTGAAAGAATTTCTCAACAATGTGTTATGAAGAAATTTTATTCAGTAGATGAATAGGTAGGTATTTGGGAGAGGTTGTTGTTCCAGATCGCGAGCTGCTAAATTGGCCAATAGGTAAATTTAAATTACTTAATGAAAAACAGAAAACAATTACTTGATAAATTACATTCCTGATAACAAGTGTCATACAAGGAATTTCAATTATTAAGTAATCGAATTTTTAGTTCTAAATAAACTACATTTTATAAAGGTGTAGTTCCGTTACATATTTAACCATCAGAAACGTTTTTGCAACGAACTTCATAGTCACTTTGACGTAAATTGATAACAAGTGGGGCACGGGGCTCGTTTAGCGTCTTCACTCAACCATAAAATCCGACTAAAATGAAAGCAAAAAAACTTTGTCTACAAGACTGTCGAACAGGTTAATTTATGAAAAAAATATTTAATCTATTGAGTTAAACTATTCATTGAATAAATAGGCCTATGAGGTATCATAAAAAGCGTAAAATTGTGGCGGAAAGATCTACGTGGTTGCATAAACCTTAAAAAAAATATACTTGACATATTTTTGCTTTAACTTTTTATGATTATGACGACAAGAATAAACTTAATAATTGTGTTATTCCTTTGATTTGTTCTTTGAAATACAAAGCATCAAGGCGCTTATTCGTGGTTCAATGAAGGAGAAAAGCGTGAGAACGAAGGAGGAGGTACCTCTTCTTCGTACGTCTATTAACTTAATCCCAGATCACCACAGTATAGGCAGTAAGTTGAGTGAAAAAATTGTTTTTACGTAGCAAAAGTTAACACGTGGTTCGAACTGGGTTGAGTACATAGCACGGCCATACATGACTGACGCGAGTTCGGCTCGCACCGCTGGAGCGGGGAAACAATCAAATATTGGCAACACCCTACACCCTACCGGACTCCATGCAGATTTTTATTCAATTTTTTTCGTAGTGAACCTCGGTTTTCAGAATAGTGATTGTTTACGTGTTGTGGTTTGGAGTCCGAAGAAGTAAGTAGTGCTCTATTGTTTTGGTTCACAAGTGGGGTGTTAGAATTTGGTGCAAAAATTTTTACGAGTAGGTACTGCTGGGAAAATTAAAACACTTCCAATATTTGAAAATGTTTAGACTTTACTTAAATAAAAACCTAGCATAGGTCTCAAAGTTGGGCAAAGGTCTCCCCATTATTGGTCAACGTACTTTGTCGTAATATGATTTGCTTTCTTTGTCCAACTCACGGAATAGGCCTCCTAGCCTCCTCGCTCTTGATCCTGGCCCATCGGTCTTGATGAATGCTGTAAGTGACCCACCTAGTCCCATTTCAGCCTCGCAGACTTGACAGCAATGTAAAAATAACGAATGAAATGGATAAAACCATTGAGTCGTTGGTGTCTCGCAAGGCTTTAAAGTACCAATTTAGCTGTAAACAGAGCAGAGAAAATCAAGAAAAAAATACAAAAAATTATAAACACGTATTAAAATTCACACCCACAGATGGCAAACGAGTGGCAGTAGAGGTCTACGTACAATGGATGAACTTAAAAGCCGCTGTTAATTGAATCGGCTTCAGATTGCAGGACGCTGTTGGCGGCAGTGGTAATTGCGTTAGCTACAAACATGTCCAACCCTCTAACTGTGCTCATTCGATGCGACCATTTTTTACATACGAGAGCTGGATGGGAATTTTATTGTTAATGGATGCAACGTACGGGTGAATTGAATCTAGGAATACAGTTTGCAAAACAATTAGATTTGTAGTTTAACGTGTAACTCTTGTTGCTTGAAAGCCTGTCAACAAGACCGAGTAAGGCTGCCATGTTGCCTCCTTGACCACAATAATAAACATGAGTGACATGAGATATTTCAACAGACTAAATTGATTAAGATTTCCAAAATCGGGGGTAAGTGTTGTTTGGAAGTTCGTAATCAAGTTTTAGGGCTCTCGGAAAATCTTCTGGGCCTCGATCTCCAGTTTCTATTATGTAAATGTAAGATGTTTTAATCTGAGTGGGTATTGTGTTTGTGATGTAGTGAAAACCTCTTATTCAGTGATTATTAAACTTCTGGTTTTGTGTACAACCGCAAATAAATCTCATCAGATCAAACATTCAAATGGATAACACCACGTTGCAAATGTCTTGATTCCACGACGATGGAAATAGTATTCGTCCATGATAATATGTTGTCGCCGTATTATATTTATTTTTTATTCCGACTAAGACCCATCCGTGTTCCTTCAAATGCCCTTTGCGTTCCAGGGCCGCGGTGACTCTTTCGAACAAATTCAGCAACATGTTATCACCGTAGCCTGCTTAATTTTCCGCTTCTCCTAATCTCCTGTTTAAGTAGGCAGACAATTTTTTTTTTTGATGTAAATGCTCTTTTTGGATTAGAAAATACTATAAAATTCACCAATTATTTCGTTAATCTCTGTTATGACTACGATAAATTACGAACTGAGCAAAACTGCGTTTACCACAGATAAAGAATAAAAAAGGGGGAAAAAGAAATTGCTGCCTTTATCTAAGAACTTAAGAGGTGCTTCAAATGACTCCGGGTTTTTCTCTTAGTCACTCGAATAGCGAGAACCAATTATAACTTGTAATATAATCCGCTTATCTGAAACTCTGCGAGTCGACGCTCGCCGTTTGGAATATAATTCACTTTATCCATATTCAATATCAGATCGTGCGACGCCGAGCAAATAGAGCGTTTCAAGTGAGAATTATTATTGGATAAAGCTCGCCTTTTTCCTTCTTGTCTATTTTCAGTGTTCGTTGGAGTGTAATAATTTACGTGTTGTATTGGATATTACGCTGTGAAAGTGCCCTATAGCGTCTGTAAGACTTTATGAGCGTTTGATTTCTGGTAGTGATCGTTATTAAGTGATATATGTGTTCTTTCAACTAGTTTGTTTATATCCACCTACTTTTAGGGTTCCGAACCTCTGTACGGAAAAACGGAACCCTTATAGGATCAGTCGGTTGTTTGCCTGTCTGTCCGTCTGTCACAGCCAAATTTGGTACACATATGCAGTACTTCTGTGACCTAAACACGAACGTGTCACAAAAATAAATAGATGTTGAAAATTAGGTCACTTTTTGAGGATCAATGAGAAAATTTTGAAACTACAAGCCATTCAATTCTGAAAAAAATACAGATAATTTGGTCTTTACCTATAAATTACAGGAAAAACAATAAGAAGTCTGCACGCGAGTTCGGCTCGCACTTGGCCGGTTTTTTGTTTATTATTTATTTATTTAGCTTTAATTACCTACTCTCTGCACTTACAGTACAACACGTCAACACGCACAGAGAGTCATAATCTAAAGTCAATCAATCAATTAATTGCCTTTCCAATTTTTTAAGGATTACTAAACATAGGTACCAAATCGTTGCATGGCAAACATTACAAAATCACATAAAACACATATTTAAGTAACGATCCTAAATGTTTCATTACTAGCCGCTGGTTCTAAAATAGCACGGAGCAACTAAAGAGGTACCTACCTAAATAATAAGATTAGCTGGTAACACCGATGTGTTTGTTTGGCCCGCGTTGGGCGCCACTTTTACGTGACACGAATTTCAACGTTTGCGAATTCACTCGTACAAAATGGCCCGTTCAGGAAGTTTAAATAGGAAACAAGTTGGATAGCAAAACAAATAATAAAAGTACTAACTTTTTATTATATTTCTTGTTCTGTGCAACTTATCGGATTAATTAAGACAGGGCTGTTCAAGCTAATTGCTAAGTGTAGGATTAATTAACTTCATTTTAATTCTTGCGATCCTATTACAAATTAGTTTGCCTTAGCATATTGAAGAGCGAATAAGCATTCATCATTTTCTAGAACAAAATTAGAAATACTTTAAAGTATAAGTAAAGGTTATCTCGTAGAAACTTTACATTTTCTTTGACTTACTTTGGAGAATGTTTCAATAGAAATGTCTACAAAGCCGGGAGCTTTAAGCGGCAAAGGTCGCAGCGAGCGTTGCATTATAAGGACCATGTAAGGACGTATCACGGGGCCTGCATTCCAGAAAGGAATGTTCCAACACGCGTCACAAACAGATTTAACCTAAAAATTTAAATTGAGAAATATAGGCAATTTTTTTTTTTAATATAGGAATTATGTATAAATACTAGCTTTTGCCCGCGATTTCGTACGCGCATATCAGTTTTTTCCAGTTCCCGTAGGAATTTCGGGAAATCTTCTCTTCTTTTATATGTATTAGGCATTTCTTTATTTAGTATATACGCACACAAATATAGAGAACGCCTTGATGCCTTGCATTGCAATATTGCATATTATTAAAGTATTTCGAAAAGGTACTGTATTTATTCAATGTTTAATAATTAGGTGCTTAACAAAAGATATACATTCGTAGGTACCTTGAACGCAAGATAGGTACATAAAAAACTTGGTATGAAATGCAATACGATGGTGGCAACACTTAGCATCATAAGTATAGCTTGAAACTCGCCTTCGTCGAATTTCTGAAAGTAGAAAATTTTATTTTTTTAAGAAATTATTTAATAATTTCCGTTTTTATATTCGTGCTAAAACCGGTTTTATTATATCTATTACTGCGTAGTGTCGTGTCATGGAGCCAGCTGATGCAGTTGACTGCCTACAAAACTCATTGGGATATAACATAGGCCTAAATAGATTCGTTTGATTGGTGTAATTCCAGGTGGGGTCGCGTAGGCCATATAGCAGATGATGACACGGGGCAAGATCCATCAAAACTGGAAGAAAGACAAGCTGGTTCGTGGAATAGGAAAGGGGTGGAGGGACTTTATCTAGGACCGAGACAGGTCAAGTTAATAAAAAAATAATAAGATGACGATATAGGTAAGTAAGTTAATACCTCTGCAATACAATAGGCAGTCAAACAAACTACAGGACCACAACATTTTTGCTCGAACAATAATAATTTCTTGTAGACAATCGCGTAATCTTCCATTAGGCTAAAATAAATAAAAAAGATATTTTACATAAGTAGTAGGTAATTATGTTTTAAGGAATTGGTTGTGATTGCGAAAAGATTCTTCTAGGATAGGTCTAAGATTAGGTTTAGTGAAGATTTAGGTACTACAATCAGATTTGTAATTTCATGTTAAACTATTCAGTAACAGCTACCTATAGTCTTAGATAACAAACACAATGCCTTATTCGAATTCCAATAATAACATCAAGAAAGCAATAATTAATTGGTCCATACCATACCATGAGTGCTCGTAAATGTCCACTGAACATGACCTAATTAGTGGTCGGAGGACATTAATTGAATTAGCGGCCACATTTCTAAGCATAGTGTTGTGTCCAAGCATGTTTGTTCCATAAACAAATTTATAGACAAAAGGAAATGGAGAACGCAAGAGTTGGCAAACTGGCAAACTATCTATGCTCAATTACTTGTCGCTATGGAGGAACAAGGCAAGCTATTTAGAAAAACAAATGAAGACGATGCCTTGCATAAAATGATATGAGAAGCAATTCTCGTATTATAAAAAGCGGGCCAATACATTATTAGAATGTATTGGCCCGCTTTTAGCAACGCGAACTTTTGCATTCGCATCTCAGTCACAAGTTGTCAAAAATGTAGGGAATTTGAGGTTTTTTTGACAGTTTGCGACTGAAATCTGAACGCTAAGTGCGAGAATTGGCCTTCTGTTGTGTTGAATATCGCATTACTTAAAATGCGTTTATCATAGGAGTTGTTTACAACATGTGAGCCGTGTTCTTCATTAGGTAAATTTTAATTACATTTTCTGAAGCCTTTTTCTGTGGCAAACATGGAGAAGAGTGGAAAAATCTAGGAAATTAATCTATACCTACCTGTACATAGATTGATGGTGCATAACGATGTCTCTCATTCGGTTCTCAATCAAATAAGAGAAATTTGAACATTCCTTTCGCGTCTTGGCCGGAGGTACGTCCACTAATAGATCTTGGATACTCCATACTATAATATCAACTTTCGATGTTATCTGCCTGATCCATACTATTTGTGTTTGAATCATAACTGAAATTCGAAACAGGATCATGAGGGTATAAAAATAATCTTGATAACTCGAAAATGAAAGGAAACTCAAACTCACAGATGTAATTGTAGGCGTAAAGCACGACGCATAAGTTAGCATACATAAATGCCAACTCATAAACCGGTGATTTGCCAAAGTCAATGTTACGAAACCAAAATGGAAACAGAAGTGGTCTACTGCCTCCGACGTCAGCATCATAAGTGGCCAGAAAGAAGAAGAGTGACAGAAAAGCAAATATGACCATACCAATTGCAGTACTAAAGGTGAATATACACGCAAGTATACAGATCTTCCAAGTCTTCAGTTGATTCTCAAAATATAGTGCTCTGAAATTACAAAGTATGTAGGTATCGTAAGAATATTTATTCTAAAATGACTTGTACTTATTGATAAAAAGTGACGCCTGTGTGTTAAACAAGATTCGCAATCGCATCTCAGTGGCAATCTGTGTAAATGTCCATATATCTTGACAGATTGCATAAAAGAGAGGTATTTATGACAGATTGCGACTGAATGAGTAGAATTTGCCCTCTGATCAAAAAAAAACATCAATATGTCAATACTGAAGTTTTAATAAAATTAACGAAATATTAGATCATCAAAATACTAACCTGTATTTTTCGCCATCCGTACAAATATATTCAAAATCTTCTTTTAACGCTCGTAAAAAGTTGTGATATTGCGGCAAATTTCTCCTGGTACAAGAAAGTATGAGAAGCTCATAGCTCAATACAATGGTATATGTCCCAGCCTCCGTCATAAGTGGAATGTCGAAAGTCTCCAGACCGTGGCAGAAGGAGATGAATGTGACTAGTGAAGCTGCTAATCCAGTTATGAAGAGGATTGCATTTTGATTGAAGTATCTGGAATTGATTAGGGTTTTTTTTGAAGATGTGTATAAGAAAAAAAGAAAAGGTGTTTATTTGCGCCAAGCATGACGCATGCCAAAAAATAAAATAAACAAAATTAGAAAAGTTATGCAAGTTGGGAAGATATGCGTCACATTCGCCAAAACGACCATCGCTCAGCATAATGCTGGGACTCGTGTGCGAGTCAGAGCCACAGCGCTGGTTTTCAGCGACAACCGGCGTTGACAGAATGACGTCGAACGGGGCAGCATAAAAAGTAATGACCTGTGTTTTCATGGGAGTGTGATGGAGTTCAGAGGCTTCAGTTTAACCTGATGCAGCTGGGTATCCTACCTACCAACTGCGTACTCTTGTAGTTACTTTTCATGGAGTGACTGCCTATGACCTCAAGAATCCACAGTAACATGTACCCCTTGGCAAGACACCCAGTCTTGTTTGTCAGCAATTACGGCAAAAACGGCTTAGCGTGCTTTCCGAGGCATGGAGTCTCAGTATATATCGGAGGTTCAACCATCCACGAACCTACTTGGGAAGAGTTGCTTTGAATATCGACACGTGCCGACTCCTACAGTTGCGGGATCTACTCACAAAAAAACTGATTTGAAAATGACTTACGATGGTGGTTTCTTGCTTTTGAGATCTGCAACCTTAAAAGCGACCATTACTTTATAGAAAGTGTGATGAAACTCAAAAGGATCGACATATCCTTTAGAAAAGTCGGTGTGGTCTCTATTGTAAAATGATTTCATTTTCTTTATCATAGTGACCGGTGGTTGTAAATATTTTGTCGAATGAAGAAAATTATTAAAAAAAAATTAGGGTTTTAATTTGTCAGTCCTGTGACAGTAAAACTTTTACTTCTTCTTTTACCTTCAATCATAGGTATCACATTCTTTACTGCATTAGGAAAATTATTAGACTGTAGACGCTTCGAAGAGGCCTGGCCCAGCAGTGGCTGTCTTTCGGCTGAGATGATGAGAGTCTATAGACGAGTCTAGAGACGTCTTAAACCATCATGAATATGGTGTGAGAGACAGACGGAGCTATACAGGAGGAATAGCACTATAACATTTTTAAAATGGAATCATGATGGTACGATCCCTGAAAGTGACAAGCGTGTGTGCGTAACAGGTATATAGGATTTTTGTTTCTATGTGTTATTTGAGAAGTATTTGTTTTTATCTAGTTTGCTGATTGATAAACTGCAATTTTTACTCAGTCTTTCGATGATTCTGAATCAGCTTAAACTGTGGAAGGTTGCGTATGGAGAATAATTCATATTTCAGATGTCAGGTTTTTCTATTCCTAGTGGTTCTTAGAATAATTAACCATTTCACGAATTCTATAAAATCGATCAAAATTTCTTAGAATTCGTGACGTTGAATGTCTTCCCTCTTATTATGTACCTGCTTACTTATACTTATATTATATTTTCTGTCCAGTAATTTTACGAGTCAAATAACCCTATATTTTTACTGTACTAGGTACTGCGCCTGAGGCAATATCAGTGAATTGGTTGTGAATAAAATTTATTTTGTCGATATGGGAAAGCTAGTGATAGACCGCTGCTTTGTCTTCGTAATATTTAAATTGAATAAGACGGTCATCATATCGGTTGTTGGTGTGTGTGTGTTCGACAATGCAAGGCCCTCTTATATTCTCAGTTTGAAAACTTCCTTCGAAACCTGGAGCATACGTTAGGTTAATTTAGCATTGAACTGGAAATGCGTTGGAACAAGTTTACCAAAACATTCTCATGTAATCATTTAGTTTTGGAGGCAACATCCTCCTTCAAATTATTAGAAATGCAGTAAACATACAAGGTGTTTACAACACGCGGGTCCTGTTTTTCATTTGAAGTTAATATGATGAACTGGAGATCTTCACTGTGTATGTGTGTATACACAAACCTTGTGGTCTCGCGGTGATGATCCTTGCTTGAAGTTAATAAAAAAAAAATGCGTTAGTGGATTGAGCTCATTCTTGGTGTTTTCTTCAAGGGGTCACCATTTTTCTATAATAATGTTTCCTGGAAATTAACCGCCACTCGTTATTTGAAAGGTTCATTAGAAAGCCAGCGTGAGACAGTATCAGACTGTCTGACATATCGCTGAAATGGATCTTTAAGCGCAGTCTTGAGGCACGTACTTTGCTTTTACATTTTTGTATTGTTAGTTCTATGTTTTTCATATGTTATTATGTGCTAAATATTATGTATTCTTTATCTCCCTTTTCTATTCCCATTTATTTGCGAATGGAAAAGGGTAACAAATATCAACGTGAGACATGAAACTGTTACTATTTTGTTATTCTTGGAGGTAGGCCTTTGGCCAAGACTGGGAAGAATAGACTACTTCTTACCCTGTATTTTTCCACTGCCAGGCATATGATAGACCTATCACATACTGCCCACTATAGACATATGACTAATCTGTCAGGAACGAGTCTAAATCATAATGCCAGGGTTTCTTTGGCCTGCTAAAAAAAGGTATCGGGCGGATTCCCCATACAATTTAGTCATACGGAAACATTTGTTTCTTTCTGAAAATCTCATACAATTAGCAAATACCACAAGAGCAAGAGAGAAGAATCACATCCAGTATATTAATTAATGAATCAGATTAGCAGTTTACGTATCTTCCCAACAGCAAAACTTGCTCTAACTACAGCAGTATTCCAAATCTTAGGACCCAAGGGAGTAATAAAAGCTCAAGTATTTAACAGGAACTCGCATAACGTACATAATATATCAGGGGTAAATTAGTATTAAATCCAATATTATTTTGGATAGAAGATGAAAAGCGATTTGTAAAATTACGGGTTCGTTTTTGATTTTTTTTAACCAGCTTATGCTGACCCACTACTGCAGAAAGGTCTCATATTTTTCCAGTTGACTTTATCTGCTGTCTTCTCCAAACAATGCGTCAGGAATGAGACCAAATCGTCACGCAATTTAAAGTCCATCTATACGCACCCACCGCGTGATGATCCTGGCCCACCGAGTCACATTTACAGGAGGAACGAGGACTGATATATAGAGGTATGTGGTACAGTGAGTAAAGCCCCGCAAACCTATGTCCTATGTCTGGTTGGTGATAGTTGATATTCGGACTGTTGTATTTGTTAAAATCACACGGAGAACTTTGCTTGCGTGATAACGTTTTTTACGTTTTCCAGGATTACATTGGTAGTTCGTCGCTGACAGATAGATGGCGTTGCGTTTCTTTTTGTTGCCGTACAAATTTCTCTCTTTGTTTTTCATGTGGCGGCGTTCATCCTGTGGGCCGCCCTATAATATCCCACTTTAGCCTCGCTGATTTGTTTCTTACATTGATTTGGCTCAGAGCGTTTAAATGTGTTGTGGATTATATCAGTCACTTTTATCGGCAGAACGCTACGCTCCGTAGCTTTTTAACCAACCTTAAGTTGGACTCATGAGCCTCAATCAAAGTTCATATATGAGCACCATAGGTTACGACAGACATAGGATATAGTGAGATTGGATGGACCAGGTTCCTCCAGGTATTTTCGAATAGGTGGCGAAAGTTAGTCTATTCTATTGATATAATACGCGTCGATAGGTTTATTAAAATAAAAAAAAGTTTGCAATATGATAATTCGTATTATCAAAAAACTGTATGATTAATCATTAGAAACGTACTTAGAAAATAGCTTGAAGAAACTGACAAGCTAAATAACATTGATTAGCAGGCAACATCAGTATGTTAGTTAGGACCCACGTTGGGCGCCACTTTTTCGCTGAAAATGGTCAGTTTATTTATGGTGACTTATTCCCTAGGGAAAGAAAATAAGTAAATTATTACAATCGTTCTATTTTTCCGTACCATCCTCTTCATTATTGTCATGCTTTTTTGTTTGTATGCATCCTTGTTTGTTTGGTGTAGGTGCAACATGTCTTCTTACATACATCTCTTTTATGTAGTTGCCATCTCAGTAGTCAGCCCCTTTCTACAAATATCATCTTAAAATACTGTGCGTCCGTCGTTTTTGGTCTTCCTTAACTCTTTTAGCCATCCACATTTACACTAAAACCTTTTATACTAACATTTTTTCCTCATTCCTCCGTATTCAAATATTTTATATTCTCACCATACTTTCAAAATTATTATGCTTGATAAGCTTTTAAAATGATTTGCAGGTTACGTCTTTTTTTTAACCGACTTCAAAAAAAGGAGGAGGTTCTCAATTCGGTTGTTTTTTTATGTTTATTACCTCATAACTCCGTCATTTATAAACCGATTTGAGAAATTCTTCTTTCATGTGAAAGAAGAATTTTAAAGAATATACGTTCCGATTGGTCCCATAGAAGTATCGGTGCAGTAGTTTAGTTTTTATATCAAAACAGCTAGAGGAAATAGAAAATATATCATCCAAGTATTAACTAAATTGCGTGTTTTGCATTTCTGTGACTTTCCAGTAGTGTTATTAGGTGTGGGTGT
Source organism: Mamestra configurata (assembly GCA_002192655.3). NCBI lineage: Eukaryota > Metazoa > Arthropoda > Insecta > Lepidoptera > Noctuidae > Mamestra > Mamestra configurata. The sequence goes on from NDFZ01005307.1 coordinate 16,710, forward strand.
GGGATTGTACCCCTAAAAAGTTTAAAATAAAACACTTTTTATAATAAAGTACAACCGATTCCGATAAAAGCGATTCCACGTTGGGCGGAACTTTGCTTGACACCATTTTCAAGGGTTTTGGATTCGTAAAAAACAGGTTGTACAATAATTAAAATATCTTTACAAAACAATAATATTTTATTTTATTTGTGCATTTTAGGTTAATAATAAGGTATATTGTTGTTTTGTGCAAGATAGTAATTAAAGTCAAAAATATTGAATACATGTATACTCGTACTTAATTGATATGAATTTAAATGTTGTTGGATGAAAGGGAAGGGTGAGAGTTAGTAATAGATCAATGGATTATAAATATGAGGAATGAAAGTAAGAAGACAAGGGAGTGAATGATAATGTGACCAGCACTGCATCGACCACATGTAACATGGTACAAAGGTATGTGCACTTGATGATCCAAGTTTTTGCAGAGTTAAGCTCGCAGCATATTGAAGAGCGAATAGGCAGAGGCCATATCCTGAAAAAAAAATACATTTCTGTTGAATGACCTGCCATTTTTGAGGCATTTTCCTGACCTTAATTTATTTCTGGGACAGTTACAAAATAAATCTAATGCTTACTTGAGAAAAAGTTTCAACAGAAATGTCTTTAAAACCAGGAGCTTGAAGTGGCAAAGGTCGCAGTGAGCGTTGCATCATAAGAACTATGTAAGGACGTAACACGGGGCCTGCATTCCAAAATGGAATGCTCGAACACGCTTCACAAACAGATTGGACCTAAAATGTAAATTGAAGGTAAATGTGAATTAATGTCTAGGATTCTTCAGAGCTATTATGTGTCTCTGTATATCTTGCTGATTGATCTGTAGCTTCTTTCGATAGGCTTGTTATTCGTACCTTTAAGCTAAGATAGGTGCACATCAAACTAGGTATGAAATGCAGCACGAACGTAGCAAAACTAATTATCAGAAGTATAGGTTGAAATTCGCCTTGGTCGAATTTCTGAAAAAAAAAAAAAAATTTGAAAAAACAAAATTAAGTGATACTGGTCATTAAACATTATAAAATTTGTGGTAGTAGTAGAAGTACCTCTGCGATGCAGTAACAAGTCAAACAAACCAGAGGACCACATATGGCTTGCTCAAACAACAACAATTTCTTGTAAACAATCGCATAATCTTCCATAAGGCTGAAACACAATGACGAAAAATGAATTAAAAATCAATCATTCGAACAAGGTAGGTATATTAAATTCTATTAAAGTTTATTCAGGCAGACTTGCCACGGCATATTGCAGCGAAAAACATACATAATTATTGTCTTGAGTAAGATATTCCAAGCCTTTTTACCTGTACATCGATTGATGGTGAATAATAATGTCTCTCATTCGGCTCTGAATCAATGAAGAGAAATGTTCGCTTTCCTCCTTATTTCTGGTTGGATATACGTCCACCAGAAGATCTTGGAGACTCCATATTATAAAATCTACTTTCGAGGCTATCTGCCTTATCCATACTATTTGTGTTTGGAGCATAACTGAAATAGAACAGTTATAATAATGTGACATGAGAATGATAAAATAAGACGGCAAGGATATACATATATTTTGTGACGGATTATGGGAATGAAAAAGGATTCAGCGCTGGCGTGACGATTTATATTTAATTATATATATTATATTTATTTAAAAAAACGAGTTTCGCCGACCACAAGTACCTAACTACTAGCACTTCGCTCGCTTACCACCATGTAGGTTGAATTTCCAACACTACCTTCTTAGTGCTCACCGACATAATGAAAGAAAGCATTTTGCAAAATTTCATGTTCCTTGTGTCAGTAGTTTCTGCTGTGCGTTGATATCATAAATATTATAAAAGGGAAACTGGCTGACATAGTGTTAATCAGTTTCCCTTTTATAATTACTAAAAAGGTAAATAATGAAAACAGAACTCACATATATAAGTATAGCTGTATAACACGACAGTAATATTAGCAAACATAAAGGCAATTTCATAAACTGGTGATTTGCTGAAATCAACGTAAGGTAACGAAAATGGGAATAAAAGAGGTCTGCTCTCTTCTGTATTGGCGTCATGAGTGGACAAAAAATAGAAGAGTGAAGCATAAGCGAGCATATTCATTGCAATTGGGACAGCAGCAGTGAATACGCAAAAGAGTACGCAGATCTTCCATGTTTTTAGTTGATCCTCAAAATACTGAGCTCTGAAATAAAAAACATGAAACAATCATTAAACAATAAATTGCAAATCTTGCAGCAGTTGCTTTAGATCTGAATAAAGATAAATTCACCAGCGAAAACGAGTATCGAGAAGTCTTCGTAAAATTATCGAAAGTTCTGTTTTTTAGGATTGACAAGTTCATCAAAATGTCAAGTGGTCATTCTCAAAAAAAAAAAAAACTAAAAATAATTCCTGTTACTGATAGAATGCTACTTTACCTAAAGTCCCTAAAAATGAACATTTTAAATGAAACGTTAATTTGCTGTAATGGCGTGTTACTTACCGGTATTTCTGTCCCTCCGTGCAAATATAATGAAAATCCTGTTTCAGAGCTCGCAAAAAGTTGTGATACTGCGGTATATTCTTTCTTGTACAGTAAAGCATTAGCAACTCATAGATCAGCACAATAGTGTAAGTCCCAGCTTCAGTAATATGTGTTAAATCAAAGGGTTTCATACCACGATACACAGCGATGGATGTCAAAACTGTGGCTATGAACCCATTTACGAAAAGGATCGCATTTTGATTGAAGTTCCTGAAATTCAGTATCCTCATAAATCATGATCCCAGATCATAAACGGCTGCTTATATTTACTATACGAGGAAGAGAAAGAGCATGTATATTGAGATGACAGCTGATACAAATACGTATAGTGAAAAAGGCTTACAGCACACACTATCCCTGAAGAAAGAAATTTCAACTATTACTGTGTTTAATCAAAAACATTAATTTAATATCTCCCAATTATATAATGACTTACGATGGCGGGTGCAAGATCTGTATTTTAACCTTTTGAACGCCAGAGCATAAACGCATCGGCGTACCCCTGACGCCAAGCCACAAATTTGCCGTACTATTTGTCACATATTTGTGACGTTTGGCGTACAGAGCACGCGCTTGCTTGTCATGTATACGTGACAATGGCGTTCAAAAGGTTAAAAGCGACTAGCACCTTGTAGAAAATCTAATGGAGCATATATAAGAAGAATCAGGTTCAAACAACAAAAAAGATCTACTTTAAAAAATATGAAAGCCTGCTTTCCAAAACACGGAGCCGTGGTATGTAAAGGATGGTCAAGCATCTACGAACCAAGCTCGGCAAGCGTTGCTGCACCTTAAAGAATAACCCGTGCGGCAGTGCCATGAGCTGCTGGAGCCATTCAGAGAAACATGGGATTTATATATAATGACTTACGATGGCGGTTCCTCGCTATCGAGATCTGCAACCTTAAAAGCGACCATCACTTGATAGAAAGTCTGATGAAACACAAAAGGATTGACAGATCCTGTAGAAAAATCGCTGTGGTCTTTGTTGTAAAATGATTTCATTTTCTTTATCATAGTGACCGGTTGTAAATATCTTGTGTGTCGAATTAAGTAAATTGATAAAATTTTAGTTTAACTTAATTGTATGTCCGTCAGTCCTGTGACATTACAACTTTTTTTTCTTTCAGTCATGGGTCCCATTCTGTCCTGCTTTGTTTTGGCTTATATGATATTCTTGACCGTTTATATGGTAAATTATTAGACTAAAGATGCTTGAAGGAGGCTATGCTCATTGGCCGTTTCTTGGCGAGATAATAATATTGATGGTAGTCGGTAGAGGAACAGTGGCCCCACAATGACGTCTTAAACCATCGTGGTTCCGGTGTGAGTGAGAGACCGAGCTTCAGAAAACGAATACCACTATCCCTTTAAACAACGAAATGATTCCGTTGGCATTGGTACTTTGCCCCTGAGAGTAAAGCACGTGTATCTATTTGCAATTATGATAAGTATACTTTTACTGTACGAGGTAATGTGCCGGAGGCATATCATTGAATTGGTTTTTAATAAAATTGATTTTGTCGATATGGGAAAACTAGTGCCTGACCACTGCTTTGTCCTCTTTATATTTTAATTGAACATGATAATCATCACATCGGTTTGCGTGTATCGTGTCGACAGGAATCATTTAACTCGGAGGACACGGTGGAGGTCTGCCCTGCTTGGGCGGAGCACCGCCGTGTCCTCATCGAGGCAATCGTCGGCGGCGACCTCAAGAGGGGCGAAGGCCTTGCCTTTCCCTCCGCGCGAGGGAAAGGCAAGGCCTTCGCCCCAACCACCGCTACAAGAAAAGACGCCCCGGGCGTCGGGAGTCGCAGGGCGATCCCCGGCCACAGTAGCCGCGGGCCTGCGGACGGCGAGCGTTGGGTGGCTCGCTGTCCGATTACCATCAGGCCAAAGCGCGTTGTGTTTCACACGCGCCTCAAAGAGATGTCAGCATAAAAGACGGGGCCCGCTAGGGCCAGAGCCCGCCAGGGTTGCGGAATATGTTCGAATGAGTCACCGCGGCCCTGGAACGCAAAGGGCTTTAGAAGGAACACGGATGGGTTTTAGTCAATAAGAGTCTGACACGCCCTTCCGCTCCACCCAGAGCGGAAGAAGTCATTTGATGATTTCCCATCCTTACAAAAAAAAAGAGGTCATTTAACTGCTGAAGTCTCAATTCTTTGAAATAGGCAAAGCCCTGTTTTACTCGGGGTTCTAAAGCTTCCTTCGAAGCACAGATTATATATGTCACCGGAAAATTGCAGACTCCGTAAGATTGTAATAAATCTTTATTACATTATAATTTCTCGATATATTATTAATAAATCTTTGCAAATGGCGCCAAGTGCGCGTAGTGATAATTAGACCTACATTTTCGCCTCATTTTCTCTTTAGTATTAAAATGAGACAAACGTATTGAGCAAAAGCGCTTCCAAGGAGGTTCGAAACTTATATTTGAAAAGAGTAACTATGGAGTTTCTTGTCCGTTCTTCTCCATGAGAATCTACTTTTTGCGAATGGACAACTAGAGTCACTTATATTTTAATTTTAACCTGTAAATTTGACGTTCAAAAGTGCTTTTTAATGGTCTAGTTGAAATAAATGAATTAACTTTGACTTTGAATTCGATCATTTAGCTTATTCTTTCTAGTGACGTAAAACTCCTTGACGAAATTCTAAACCGATTCGAAACCGTCAAGAATACGCACGGCGCTATACAACGAGGAGTGCAGTAAAATAGGTACTTAGATGAGAGTACCTATTTTACCACACGTTCCAATGTATGGTGCGTAATTTTAATTTAGGAACAATGTATACAGGCGTCATAAATGATTTTTTTGAGCAAATGTGTTGAAAAAGTGTTTACAACACGTGAGTCCTGTTTTTAATTTCCGATTAATACGATGAACTGTATCGTATAATTCACAAGATTTTGAAGAGAGGAATTAATAAGTTGCAAGAAGCCAACTCCTCAAGTAACCTGGAATGAGAGCAGGCACGAAGATGATTTTTGATAAATAATAAATACGGTATAAAATACATATAATATACTAGGCGCAGAACCTAGTACAGAAAAGAAAGGTTATTTGTTTCGTAAAATGACTGGACAGAATATATCAGGAAGGTACACACACATGCACATAAACATTTAGGTATACGGATTTCATTTGCCATCCGCCACGTGTGGTTATGAGCTTTGCTTGAAGTTAATAAAAACGATGCGTCAGTTGGTTGGTCTCATTTTTGGTGGTTTCCTCAATGAGTTGACAGTTTTTCTGTAATAATGTTTATTGGAAATTAATCGCCACTCGTCCTTTGACAGGTTCATTAGGAAACTAGCGCTATCAGACAGTATGACATATAGTTAACGGACCTTTTTAGCGCAGCCATGCGGAACGAACTTTGCTGTTAGCTTACCATTTTGTATTGTTAGTTCTGTTTTTCATATATTATCATGTGCTAAATATTATGTGTTCTAAACCTCCTTTTTTCTATTTTCATTCTTTTGCGAATGGTAAAAAGTTTGCAAATATCAACGTGAGACATGAAACTCTAGCTATTTAATTATTCTTTGGCCTAGAGTGCGACATAATATGCTGTTTTTTACCAGTATTGTCCCTCTGCCGGGCAAAGGTCTCCAGCCAATCCGTCAGGAACGAGTCTCAATCATAACGCTAGGGTTTCTTTGGCCTGCTGAAAAAAGATCTCGTGCGGATCCCACATGCAATTTACGGTAACGTATATATTCCTGAAAATCTCATTCAATTAACATTCACCTCAAGAGCAAGACAGAAGAACCACATCCAGTATATTAATTAATGAATCAGATTAGCAGTTTACGTATCTTCCCAACAGCAAAGCTTGCTCTAACTACAGTTCGCAAATCTTAGGGCCCAAGGGAGTGATAACAGCTCAAGTATTTAGCAGGAACTCGCATAACGTATTTGCAAAGTATCAAGGGCAAATTTGTATTAAATCCAATATTATTTTAGATGGAAAATGGGTAGCGGGTTAGTAGAACTAATAAGTACCTACTGCTTTTTAGGGTTCCGAACATTCGTAAGAAACGGAACCCTTAAAGGATCACTCGGGTGTTTTTCTGTGACCCAAAAGTTTTTCAAACTGTACCGTGTGACATATCAAATTAAAGTGCTTGTTTTTAGAGGGTTGTAATTATATATTTTTCATTATTTTAAAATAAATTGTTTTGATGTTATTCAAGGAATGAGACGAAACATGACCTTTCCCCCTCCCTTATCTCCGAAACTACCACGGCTTCATTTTTTTTTTGAGGTTTTGGTTTGAGATTCTCAGCAGCCGCTGCAGCAGCGCCAGCACAGCACGTCGAGCTAGGAAGATGGGATGGCGCAATAGTATTAAGATAGCTGCACCACAGTGATAGCGATGAGGAGAAAAACAGGAAGGGCCTAAACGTAGAGAAAGCAGCGAGGCGGAACGTAGATAGTAAAGTCGAACAGGTGCCTATGTTCGACGACGGTAGTGCGTGAAGCCAGAGGCCCGAATCCCACTCACCCACCGCCAGCAGCCGCACAAGCTCCACAGAAGTAGCAGAAGCGGTAATTAGGTTCTTCTGAACTTCTGTGCAGAGCGGCACATCCCACCGTCTCTGGTATGATGGGTTGTCGGGTGGATTTTCATTCGGGCAAGCGAGTCTCTAGTCATTTACAGCCTCGGTGAAGCAGCACAAGAAAATCAATCAGTGTGGAAGCTAGGATATTCCTGATCAATTTATTAGTGCCGTGAACCGTGGATATAAAAGCCGATTAACCAATACTGGTAATTTTGCGGACGCCGATGCCTCCCATACGGATAGGAAGAGTAGCTTGAGGCCCGAAGCTCGGTCGTTGTTTGAAAATTTGGTTATTTTTTTCCAAAAGGTGAAGGTGCTTTTATATTTGTGAATCACCATACTTAAGCTTAATAACTTTTTGAGATAATTAGCAGGTTACACCTGTTTCTTTGTTTGATCCAACGTTGGCGTCACTTGCCGAATTAATCTGTTCAAAATGGTCAACGGTTAAATTTTTTTATTAGGAAACGAGTTGTATAATACGATAAATAACAATTCTTTTATAGTTTTTTATTTGTGCACTTTACATAGGTAATATTTATTTTCTTGTTCTGTGCATATCATTATTTGAAAAGGCATTGCAATGAAAGAAGCAAAACCTGTGAATAAAAGAGATACAATGTAGATGGAATGGACGGGCAAGGTTTATGAAAGATCAATGGATTGTAAAAGGAATGTGTTTTAAAATACAAGAGCGTGGATGAAAGTGTGACGGAAGAATAGCTGAAGAAAAAGTTCTGCGTCGACCACATGTAACATGGTATAAAGGCACGAAGTTGACGATTCTGGTTTCTTAAAGTTTAAGCTCGCAGCATATTGAAGAGCGAATAGGCAGAGGTCATATCCTGAAAAAAAAAAACATTTCTGTTGATTGACGTGCTTTTTCTGAGGCATCATGATAACTCTCTTGACCTTAATTTTCTCTAGGACAGTTACAAAATAAATCTTAGGCTTACTTGAGAAAAAGTTTCTACAGAAATGTCTTTAAAACCAGGAGCTCGAAGTGGCAAAGGTCGAAGGGAGCGTTGCATCATAAGAACCATGTAAGAACGTAACTCGGGGCCTGCATTCCAGAAAGGCATGGTTGAACAGGTGTCACAAACAGATTGGACCTGAAAATGTTAATGAGTGTATATTTAAATTAATATGTAGGTTTTTTCAGAGCTTTTATTTGCTTCTAGGATATTTCTTGCTTAATTCCTACCTTTATGCTAAGATATGTGCACATCAAACTAGGTATGAAATGCAGCACGATGGTAGTAGTACAAAGTATCAGAAGTATAGCTTGAAACTCGCCTTGGTCAAATTTCTAAAAAAAAACACATACTTTGAAAAGATAAAGTGACGGGTTTTAGGAGGAACACGGATGGGTCATGCTCTTCCGCTCCACCCAGAGCGGAAGAAGTCATTTGATGATTTTTCATGCTAAAAAAAAATAGGAGTGATCCACGGGGAGAGCCCTCCTCTTGCCTTAAATTTTAACTAGTTTTATTTAAATTTTCTGACCTAACCTATCCTTGACGACGGAGGCCCGCAGTGTGGGACTGCTATTCTGTCTGCAGCGTTTAAAAGAACCTAGCCTATCCGTGTCGGACTGCCCTAGAGCACCTTTTGCTAGGCAAGTCATTCAATGAGACTGTATTTATTACTTTGACTACCTTTGACCAGCAATTATGAATAATATCCAAATGAATTGATTAATTTATCACATTATTTAAACAATTTAGTCACTGACTATTAATTATGTATAATAGCTATGTAATCACTATGACTGTACCATATACACATACCTCTGCAATACAGTAGGCAGTCAAACAAACCACAGGACCACCAATTGCTTGCTCGAACAACAACAATTTCTTGTAAACAATCGCATAATCTCCCATAAGGCTGAAACACAATGACGAAAAGTGAATAATAAAGTCAGACATTCGAACAAGGTTCAATTAAGTCAAAGTTTATTCTTACGGATATTGCAGCAAAAAAAAATACATGATGTTGCCTTTTTTTTTTAAGGATGGATAATCATCAAATGACTTCTTCCGCTCTGGGTGGAGCGGAAGGGCGTGTCAGACTCTTACTGACCAAAACCCATCCGTGTTCCTTCTAAAGCCCTTTGCGCTCCAGGGCCGCGGTGACTCTTTCGAACAAATTCCGCAACCCTGGCAGGCTCTGGCCCTAGCGGGCCCCGTCTTCTATGCTGACATCTCTTTGAGGCGCGCGTGAAACACAACGCGCCATCGACCCGGGCCTGGTGGTGATCGGACAGCGAGCCACCCAACGCTCGCCGTCCGCAGGCCCGCGCCTACGGTGGCCGGGGATCGCCCTGCGACTCCCGACGCCCGGGGCGTCTTCTCCTGTAATAATGATGTTGCCTGGAGTAAGGCATTCGATCCCTTGTACCTGTACCTAGATTGATGGTGAATAATAATGTCTCTCATTCGGCTCTGAATCAAGAAAGAGAAATGTTCGCTTTCCTCCTTATTTGTGGTTGGATATACGTCCACCAGGAGATCTTGGAGACTCCATATTACAATATCTACTTTCGAGGCTATCTGCCTAATCCATACTATTTGTGTTTGAAGCATAACTGAAATAGAACAGTTACAATAATGTGAGATGGGAATGATAAAATATGACGGCAGGGATATATTTTGTGGAGGATTATAAGAAAGAAAAAGGAGACAGCGATAGCGAGACGGTTTCTAGGGCGGAAGGCAGAAGAAAATGAGTTTCGATGACTACAAGTGCATACTTGTAGTCATCGAAACTCATTTTCTTCATGATTCATGATTCATTTTCTTTGTGCAGGCGAAATTCTTGTTATGAGCATTCATAACAAGAATTTCGCCTGCACCATAAAAGGAAGCATTGAGTAAAATTTCATGTTCCTAATCCCAATAGTTTTGCCTGTACGTTGATATCATAAAAATAAAAGGGAAACTGACTGACATAGTGTTAATCAGTGCCCCTTTTACATTTAAAAAAGTTAAGGTAGTAAAACAGAACTCACATGTATAATTATAGCTATATAACATGACAGTAATATTAGCAAACATAAAGGCAATTTCATAAACTGGTGATTTGCTGAAATCAACGCTAGGTATTGAAAACGGAAATAAAAGAGGTCTGCTTTCTTCTGTATTGGCGTCCTGAGTGGCCAAGAAATAGAAGAGCGAAGCATAAGCGAATATGTTCATTGCAATCGGAACAGCAGCATTAAATACACACAATATTATACAGATCTTCCATGTTTTTATTTGATCCTCAAAATACTGATCTCTGAAATAAAAAGCATGAAAGACATCATTAAAGAATAAATTGCAAATCTTGCAACAGTGACTTTTTAGATCTAGATAAAGATACATTCATCAGCGAAAACGATTGTCGAAAAGTTTAAAGTTATGGGATTGACAAGTTCATCGAAAATATCTAATTTTCTCAAAAAAATGTATTTCAAAAATTCCTGTTACCGATACATACCGGTTTGCTGTGCTATAGTATTTACCAATATGTGAGTTTTATACTCTGGGGATAATGCTCAAATACTTACCGGTATTTCTGTCCCTCCGTACAAATATAATGAAAATCCTGTTTCAGAGCTCGCAAAAAGTTGTGAAACTGTTGTTTATTCTTTCTTGTACAGTAAAGTATTAACATCTCATAGATCAGTATAATAGTGTAAGTTCCAGCTTCAGTAATATGAATTAAGTCAAAAGGTTCTAAACCACCACACACAGATATACTTGTTAATACTGTAGCCATGAGCCCATTTACAAAAAGGATCACATTTTGATTGAAGCACCTGAAATTCAACATAATTTTAACTTTTATGATTCCAGGTCATAATCGGTACGAGGAGAGGGAGACCACACAAATGATAAATAGATTATGTGGAAATAAAGGGTTTTCCAACAAGAACTTTGTTTTTTAAAACAAAGAATTTAGATGAAGATGATTCAATTTTTTATTGTATTACAACGACTAAGGTTTGGCAATTATGTATGAAAAATTAAATCTGGCAAATGTCCACCACGCTGACAGATGTCGATTCTTTCATCAAAATTTTTAATAATTTTTTGGCAAAATGGCGGGTCTATTTCGTTAATCGCGTCACGGATTTTGTATTACAAAGAGTTAGGTTTGGCACCTTACTCGTTGTAATACAATAAAATTTAAATCATTTTCATATAAATTCTTTGTTTTAAAAAACAAAGTTCTTGTTGAAAAACCCTTTATGTTAGTTGCAAAGAGCGTAAATATCGATGAAGGCGTACTGCACTGCACAGTCCCAGAAGAGGTCACAGGAAAATATTTAATCAAAAATATTAAATTTGTATCTCCTAGTAATATAATGGATAACAATATGGAATCATGTATTTATTTACAGGCGACTTACGATGGCGGGTTTCCGTTGTTAAGATCTGCAAGGTTAAAAGCGACTAACACCTTGTAAAAGGTCTGATGAAAATCAAATGGATCGACATAGCCTTTAGAGTAATCTAAATCTTCTTTGTTGTAAAACGATTTGAATTTTTCTAACATGGCTACTGTTTGTAACAAGAAACTTGAATGTATGAACCGTCAGCGTCGTTTAAATCAAACTCTTATTAAATATGAATGTCCTATTCTGAATTAGAGATATGATTTTTATTGCTATTGCAATGGAAATGCTATCAAATCTTTTCTAGTAAAAAAATCGAAACTAATTTTAAAATCATGAATTAGTTTATATGTTATTTAAGTTTTATATTAGTTTTGTCAAAGTTAAAAAGTCATTAATAAACCACCATTGGTTTATTAATGATTTATTATTTTTAAGCAAAAAGCACCTTCATACGCAATGGAAACATCCGGTGCCCGAACTTTCTAGATACTTATATTTCTATCACTTTCTATGTCATAGAAATTAATATCGAACACGACACGAATACAACACACCCGATGATAGTTCAATTGAGTAGAAAATGTCTTGTCTTTTATTATGTGCTCGATATTTTCTGACCAGTAATTCCGAGGGCCAAATAACCCCGTATTTGCCGTATTATCGCTCCGGGCAATGTCGCTCGCTAAGTGATTGTGAAAAAGCCCCTTTTGTACCGTTTTATGGCAAAATAATTAAAATCTGGATACTTTTACGAAAATGATACACCATTATGAAAAGATAACGTTTATACTAATGAAAATTATTAAGTACTCACTTGTAAAAAATATTATGATAAAAAAATGTTTTTGAAGGGCATTTGGGGCTCGAATTGAGGTCAAAGCTTTCAGTATTCGTAAATATTTGACCTTGGGGGATTTGTTATGACATTGCATAAACTTAATGATGATTTGAACACCTTTGTGGTGCTCCTATCCACCAATATTGATCGCACACTCACTAATATAATTGCAAAGCCAGTAAGGCGCTTTTTTTTTAAATTCAGCTTGTGATGTTAGTGTGTTATGGGAGATACCTTTGCCCATTGCTGGGCAAAGGTATCTCCCATAACCTGAGAGTGAGACGGTATTTCACGCCGGAACAGTTGCTCAAACTTTATCAAGCGCAAGTTCGATCGAATATGAAGTAATGCTCTCATCTTTGGGACGGATCTGTCAGATACCAGCTTGATGCCCTTGAGTCAATTGAAAAACGATCCAAGAGGATCATCGGCAATGATAGGCTCGTCGAGTCAAAGCTTAAAATCTTGAGCATCGACGCCGAGTTGCTAGCCTTTCGGTTGTCTATCGGTTGCATTTTGGGGAGTGTGCGACGGAATTGCATAGTTCAATTCCGCCAAGCACGTTCCATCATCGGACCACAAGACGTACGGCGATGCGCCACCGGTACATGATGGACATCCCATACACATGCACAAAACGTTTTGGTTACACATTCATTGGGCGTACAGCTAAGCAGTGGAATTCCCTGCCAGAGTCTGATAGCTGATATTTCCTGATAGCTACAACCTGGGAGGACAGGTTTGCATGCTCCTTTTTCGACCACATCATAGCTTACCATCAGCCAGTCGATTCTGTAAACATGACGAAGTGAAGGCTTGGGTGAAGGGTCTACTCAGCAAGCTTCCTGCTTATGGCATCCTAGCTGATTTTTGTAGCTGGATATCAGACTTCCTTAGTCGATCGGTCGATCCGAGTAGTCGTTGACGGCTGCTCCTCTGACCTCATGGCTATTAATGCCGGAGTTCCTCAGGGGTCTGTTCTCTCTGCAACTCTTTTCCTGCTGCACATCAATGACCTGCTTCAGCCTGGTATTGTTGGGTATGCAGATGACAGTTCGGTTTCAGAGAGATACTTGTCTAGCGCAAAAACCAGCGGGGAAGAAGTTCGTTCCTTGAGAGAGGCCATGGTAGAGCGAACAAATTTGACCTTAAGTTTTGTCTCCCACGGTGATGATAATCTGGTCTCTTTTAACGCCACCAAAACACAAGCATGTCTATTTACCGCAAAAAGGAGTCGTTTCGACCTAACTCCGACTTTTCGGGGTATATCTGTTCCTGTAACCGATCGGCTCGAGCTCCTAGGCATGGAGTTGTTAGCCAGTCTCAACTTTGGTGACACCATTGAGCACAAAACCCAAACTGCGGCCAAAAAGCTGGGCATCCTAAATAGAGTGAAGCGATACTTCACGCCTGGACAGCTTTTAACCCTCTACAAAGCACAAGTCCGATCCTGCATGGAGTATTGCAGCCACCTTTGGGATGGCTCAGCTAAATACCAACTTGCCGCGCTTGACTCGGTGGAACACAGAGCTAAAAGGCTCATTGGCGACGTAAGACTGGTGGATGCCAAGCTTCACAGCTTGGCTCATCGCCGCAAGGTTGCCTGCTTGTCGGTCTTCTACAGATTGTACTTCGGGGAGAGTGTCCAGGAACTCCACGATCTCATCCCACCGGCCCCCTTCTACCATCGGACATCTAGACGCACTGCAAGTTACCATCCCTACCTTGTTGCTATTCCACCAATTCGCACTAAACGTTTCCAAACGTCTTTTATAATGCGCACAGCAAAGGAGTGGAACTCTCTGCCTGCGTCTGTGTTTCCGAACGCATACAACCCTAATCTCTTCAAAATTAGAGTGAACAGGCTTCTTCTGGGTAAGCTCGCTCCATCGTCGACTTTGTCTCTGTCATCTATGACCTAGACTAGAGTCAAGAGCAAAACTATTAAATAAAAAAAGATAGTGATCTTATAACGCCTACCAATAGTAAAAAAAACCTTCTTCCCGGGGTGTTGGCTCCCCCATCCAATCTCAAAAAACGCCTCCAAGTTATGCCATGCCATCTTGTCAAAGTAAAATTAAATTTAACAAAAAGTAGCAACCGCATCTTCGAAGTTTACCTGAAACTTTATCTTCAAGAGCTTACCGATTGACTTTTGACTCTAAAAGGCAACATTTAAAGGAAATGGTAAATGCTGTATTCGAGTATTTTATACAGTTAGTACTTTGATTTTCTGCTTTCCTTTTAGGTAGAAACAAAGTTTAATTAAAACTGTAAAGTTGTCATAACTTTGTTTTTCACGAATGAATTTAATCACCATTTTTAACCCACTTTAAAAAAGGAGGAGGTTCTCAATTCGACTGCTTGTTGTTTTTTTTTGTATGTTTTTGTGATACCCGAACATTCCGCCAATAATTATGAATTGATTTTGATGATTATTTTTTTTAAGTTTTATTTTTCTCTGTTTTCCTGGAATACAGCGCTCTATTTCTATTGGTGTTAAATAGCGAGAATGTTTTAATGAATAAACATCTAGAACTCCAATCAAAGGAAAATATACTTTTTTATATTATCTCTTACTTTTAGTTTCAGATAAAGTTAACATTGATTCAAAGTCGTTATTCCTCGTTTTATAATTCGTCTCCATAAATTAGGCCATTTTTTAAGGCCTTAAATGTTTGTGTGACAATAAAAATGACTGGAAACGTTTTATTTAATGGCCTGACATTTTCTGGGCTATCATTTCCATGGCCAATTACGGCAGAGCATTTAGCTGCACCGCTTCAAGAAGCTTTGAAGTGCCCAGTAAAAAGCGTCCTTGAGTACGATAAAACTGCTATCAAATGTGAGGTCGCTAGTGTTTGAAGATTGCTGCTAATATTAGGAGGAAATTAAATGATAAGATATCACTATGAAGGCGATAAAGCTCTGTGGTAGTAAACCACTGAGGTTTACCATGTAAATTATTTTCAGCATGTAGATATTAGAGCGGCAGCGAGATGGACAGACGATATTGTTGCGATCGCTGGTAGAACCTGAGCAGGGGAGTGTGGAGATTGTCACGAGAAGAGAGAGGTCTAGGGTTGATTAACGGTGGATAGAGTGCGCCTGTGACGATTAGAGATTTGAGACAGGAAATACTCGTACTTGTTCCGGGTAGTTAGGCTCCCGAAAATCTGACAGCTCGTTATAAGAACTTAAAACAGGAGGTCGACCTCAACATGGGGTCGATCTCCTGTTTTAAGTTCTCGTTCCTCCTTTGGGAAAGATTAGGCGAGTGATGCTGTTTTTCTAATTATTTATGTAAATTAAGAAACATGCAGAAAAGTTACTGCCTAAGTGACAAAATCATGACATAACATTGATGCAAAATTATTAACATAACATTGATTTTGAAAATGCATGAGAGATAATAAGAATATACTTTTTTGGAGTCGACTAATATTGTCGTTATCACCTTGTGACGAAAACAGTAGGTGTGTTGTAACTAGATAAAAGAAGAATGTTGCTGCCCTTGGCCTTGTCATAGCCCCTAACTGACATTTTAATACCTATTTGGGTGTATCGAGGACAAAGCCATAACTTATAGTTTTAGATAAAGCTTCCCATCAAGTCGTCAAGGTACCTTTATTTGATTGATATCAAGTCAATTAATCTGCAGAGCCTCTTTCCAACTATGTTGGTGTCGGCTTCCAGGCTAACTGGATGCAGTTAAAACCAGTACTTTACATGGGGCGATTGCCTATCTTACTCCCACAACCTTGTAACTGGGTAACACGAAACCCCTTAACAAGACTGGTTTATGAATTAAAGAATTTAAAAAACCCCGACAAAAAGCTTTAAAAAGTAAAAAATAAAATGTATTGATCCTAATTAATCCTTTTTAATATAGGTACAATTCTTTGGGCCAAGCGTCTTCGCCTCGGAAGACCGCAAATTTTTGTAATTACATACTTAGTCTAGTAGCAGTCCCCGGACACAACCGGTCGTCAAACATAGCTAAGAGCACTCCCGACTAATTCACCTTTTAAACAAAAAAAATCAAAATAGGTTCATCCGTTCGAGAGATACGGTGCCACAGACAGAAACACACAGACACGTCAAACTTATAACACCCCGTCGTTTTTGCGTCGGGGGTTAAAAGGAGTTAATATTATTTTTTTAGCGGTAAGGCCACCTCGTATCATGCCTGTATATGAATGTTCCTTAAACCATTTTCTACGTGTAATAAACATGTTTTTACACAGTTGAATAAGACTCAACTAGCCTATTAGCCGATCATTGATTACCTCTCAATACTTTAACACAAAGTCCATTGAAACTAATTGAGTTAAGAGTAACACTTGAGCGATATGCCGAACGTTTACAATCCCGAGACACAGCTGGTTGCAGTTAAACCGTAGCTTTATATTACCGGCGCTTCTATTACTCGTTATTATTACTGTTACAATTTGTAACAATTTATTCTGCGACTATTTGCTGGCAGGAGTATTTTACTGACTGTGAATTTGAGTCATCGTTTAATAGGAGTGATTAGCGTGTATTCGGTTACATACTCCTGTAGTGTCTAATATTGTGGGGTATATATGCTTAATTGACTGACATCTGACTGGTTTCATTATTCTCATGTAGGAAGATTGGAGAGTGTTTTTTACAGCGGCAATGTTTGTCGACTTTGGATGTAATTTTTTTCCTTTTTATTTAAGATAAACACCCAATATTAGATTAGATTAGAAACTCTAGAAGAAGAAACCATGTCTATGCCCAAAGAAGTATTTACCCATGAGCATAGAGAGAAAACCATTTCAAAATCAATAAAAAAAAAATTAACACCTTAACTCTAAAAGGAATTACTGATATGCAAATCAATCCTGAAACACAAAGTGACTTTAGAGTAGGTTACACTTGAGCGATATGCCGAACGTTTACAACCCCGAGACACAGCTGGTTGCAGTTAAACCGTAGCTTTATGTTACCGGCGCTTCTATTACTCGTTTATTATTACTGTTACAATTTGTAACAATTTAATCTGCGACTATTTGCATCAGGGGTATTTTACAGTCTGTGAGTTCGAGTTATTCGTTTGAAGTGGTTCCCGTGTTCGGATTCCTATTTTTGTGTAGCGTTTGATATTGTGGGGTATGTTTGCTTAATTGACTAACTGATTACGTTTTTTTAATGCAGGATGCTTGTGTTTTATGGAGGGAATATTTACTGAGTTTGGATGCAAAGGATTTATTATTATTTATTTGAAAAAAATATGGTCATACAACTTTACAGACGTAACTCAATTTTGGCATAAAGTTATTTGCTTTTTTTTAATGTAGAAGACGTATTTACAAAAGATAGGTTTTTAAGTATCTGATCAATAGGATAACTGGTGTGTCTGTCCGTCTGTCACAGTAAATTTGCTCCGAATGTGCTGGACTGATTTAGTGGATTTTTTAAGCTGCGTATAAGTGTTCAATATATACGTTTTAACTAACTACTTATAGAAAAAAACATACGAGGCAGTCTTTGGGGGCTGCTGATAGAAGTGAAAACTAAGTAACTTGTGAATTGTATTGTCGAGCTATTAGATTATTATTTTTGAATTTGGAAAGCGTTTGGTGACGATGACGCGAGTTCCATGATTTTTGTTCACCCAAAAAGTGCTCAACGCGCCTAAAGAAGTTTTCACTTCAAAATAGATCGGCCAAGTGCGAGTCGGACTCGAGCATGAAGGGTTCCGGACCATCGTACAAGATTTAAAACCGTGTAGGTACTTTCAATTTATTTTTATTATTTGTTGTAATAGCAGCAATGTATAATATAAACACACTGTGAAAATTTCAACTGTCCACCTATTACGGTTCATGAGATACAGACCGCTGACAGACAGACAAACGAGACGGACAGCGGAGGCTTAGTATAGAGACCCGTTCACTTTTGGGTACGAAACCCTAAAAAAACGGCCAAGTGCGAGTCAGACTCTCACACGAAGGGGTTCCTTACCATAAACGGAAAAATATGTTTCTTGTATGGAAGCCCCCGTCTTGAGATACAGTCCGCTTACAGACAGACGGACGGACGAACGGACGGACAGACGGACGGACAGCGGAGGCTTAGTATTAGGGTTCTGTTGGTTACCCTATGGGTACGGAACCCTAAAAACGAACCCGCCAATATGTCCACTACCCAAAAAAACTAAAAGCTTCGAACTACGTGCAAAGCAGCTCAGAATTTCATTACGGGTAATAGTATTGGCTGATTAGTAATCCAGTAAGCTGTGATTGGCTGTTGATTTGCAATTACATTCCGTTGGTCCGTAACGCGAGCTAGTTACGCTCTGTGTCGGTAATTACTATTGTTACAGTGGTATGTGGATACTTTTTCGGGCTCTATTTTTTGTTTTGGACTTTTTGCCTTTTAGCTGGTCTATATTGTTTAGCCCAGAAGAGTCTACCTGGATAAAAAAACTTTATAAATAAGTACAATTTATTTTTTTGTGACTGAAACTTTTTCCAACGATTTTTTCAGATGTAAAATGTCACTGAGTCAGTTTCGATTAGTGGAAGATAGTTTTTGTACCGGCTTGGGTGACATAATGATTAAATGGATTGACAGCTTACCTCGTGATCACTTCATGGGTGAAGTGATCACGAGTGATCAGCCGGTCGATTCTGTAAACATGTCAAAGTGAAGGCTTAGGTTAAATGATCACGAGGTGAGCTGTCAACCCATATTATCAAGATGGAATAACAGCTCACTTCGTGATCATGTGACATCTTGATTATGTGGATTGACAGCTCACCTCGTGATCACTTCACCCGAGCCTTTACTTCGACATGTTTACAGAATCGACCGGTTCAATCCCTCCAGAGAATACCTCCTACAAACGTCATGAATAAAGATCAATTTTACCTTCTATGATAGGTATCGTAGTTTAGTTTCGTAGATAGAGACCTATCTATGCATTAATTCTTTTCTTATGAGGTTATGGAAAATCGTATTTATTCACTAAACTGTACTTAGTCAAGTGTGAAATTTAAAATATTTTGCAATCAACTTTTATTTAATATTTAACACCCATGCAAGGTTATATCCAGCTTTCCCTCGATTATTGTTCGGTGCTATAAAAGATGCTGCGTTTTATGAGATATTAAATTCAAAATATAGTAAAATCTCCCTTTAACTCATATCATACATGGCTGTGTGTTGGATATTATGATGCTGCTACTCAATTATTAAATAACTTAATAAAAAATATAATAACTTATAATTAATTTGAATTAGTGCTTGGGGTATTTACACCAACAACCAGCCTGCTTCCTTTTTTTTAATTTAAAAGAAAAAGCAAGTACAACCTTTTTTTTTAAGGATGGGACTTCATCAAATGACTTCTTCCGCTCTGGGTGGAGCGGAAAGGTGTGACAGACTCTTACCGACTAAAACCCATCCGTGTCCATGCCCTTTCTGTTCCGGGGCCGCGGTGACTCTTTCGAACAAATTCCGCTAACTAAATCTAAAACTTGGCTAACTTTTTGACTCAGTAAGATTTCAGTAAGTTGATGAAAACCATGTTTTCTAATACCTATTGCTAAGTTCGACACCCCCATTTTATAGGCTGTTAGCTACAACAGCTGTAATCTGAGTTTTTTATTCATTCATTGACTTATCTAAGAACAGGACAGACCGCGCGTATTTTGACGCCTCAATTGGCTCGACATAGACCGGGGCAAGCTTTTACGCAGCCGGGTATCTTCGAGAGACATTTAAAATGTCGTGTTTCTTGTATGGTGATCGCGGCCCTATCTTTACTATTCCAATATTATATTTTACTTGCGCGTGATTTATTTGTGTGTGTCACACAATCTTACGGCGATTGTAAAATATCTCGTGAAATTGTAAACTATTTTTTTTTATAAGATACGGGTATGTCGGAAACTATCCATTAATAATTTTCATAATATTTCGAGAAATTGTAATGTATAAAGATTTATTACAATCTTACGGAATCTGCAATTTTTCGGTGACATATTCAAAAGATAAGGCTACATGCATTCCGGTTTCTACTAATCATCGTCAATGTTGAGTGGAGGTGAAAGAGCTCAATTAGGACCGTATCCGGTGCCGGATGCGAAAAATTAATATGTGTCCGTAATGGGGTCAGGACCGGAACGCCGGACCGGTGGCAGAGACCGATCGCCGGCCCGTTTTACTAGCAATTATAATCAAAACGACATGTTTCAGGATGTTTTTCGTTTTGTTTGGTCGATTCTTTGTTGCGGTTTGGGGGTATTTTCAGTAGGTTTTATAAATCTACAATGTTTGCGGAAAGAATTGGCCCTTATGATATCGATTGATTTGTATTTTCACTCTAACTTTTTTTATTTGTAGGTAGGTATGTATTTAATGTGTTATCTGACAACAGTCTTGCGAAGGGGTACCGATTCTTTGGTTCGTGGAACTCAAAAAGGCAATCGCTAGGGGAAGTTACACTGAAAGCCGACCGACTCGAACATAATTAGGAAAAAACTTTTTTACAAAAAAAAAATATACAAGACTTCAAAAAACAAAATTATAAAATAAATTAAATTTCTTTGTAAAATTAGTTATTAGTATTTTTTTTGTAAAAATGTTTTTTGTAGTAGTACCTACCCCGCACCTAACAACACCACTGGAAAGTCACAAGAAAGCAAAAACGCAATTTCGTTTACTAGAATGACATTTTTTCCAGCTATTTTGATTTGAAAACCTAAGTAGGTACTGAACCGCTTTTGATGAAATTTCTATGGGACCAATCGGCAAGTATATCCTCACAAAATCTTCAAATCGGTTCATAAACGACGGTCAAAAAAATTAAAAAAAGTCAAAACGTTTATTTCAATTAGGCCATTAAACGGCACTTTTGAACGTCATCGTTTACAGTTCAGTAAAATAACAATTTTACATTAATAAAGTGACTCTACTGTCCATTCGGAAAGGTAGATTCTTATGGAGAAGAACGGACAAGAAACTCCATAGTTACTCTTTTCAAATAATGATTTTACAAAATTTAGTATACAAAAATTAATTTAATATTATGTGAGGACGATGCACCCAGAGTATGCTACTTAAAGAACAAAGTATCACCAGCAGAGGTAAACTTATTAATTTCCTAAAGAAATTTAGGTAAATTGTACTCACATATTTACAAACATTGGAACCATTAATTAAACAACAGTGTGTGAGTCAACAGAAAAATAAAAACACAAAAAAAAGAAACAGTATATCTATAAAGTTAATACATTAATCAACCAGTTTGACCTTCACCCTTGATTGTCCTATGGAGCAGGACCAGCATGTTTCCAAGCATTCTTATCCTGAATGTAATCTTCTAATTTGTAATATGCTTGTTCACAAAGTGTACTTTTAACATGAGTTTTAAATTTTCTTTCATTTAGTTCTAATATGTCAGAAGGTATTTTGTTGTAACATTTAACACAATACCCCATGAAAGAAGTGTGGACTTTAGCTAATCTAAAAAATGGTTGATCTAATTTGTCTTTATTTCTAGTATTAAAATTATGTCTATCACTAATTTTACTAAAAAGATGTCGGTTTTTCCGCACATACATAATATTTTCATAAATGAATTGGCAAGGGACTGTCATAATATTAATCTTTTTAAAAAGTTCCCTAAGAGAATCACGGCGACGCAGATTATAAACGGCTCTGACAGCTCTCTTTTGTAAAATAAATATGGATTCAATGTCAGCAGCCCGACCCCACAGCAAAATACCGTACGACATAATGCTGTGAAAGTAACTAAAGTAGACCAAACGTGCGGTTTCTACGTCTGTTAACTGTCTTATCTTTCTAACAGCATACGCGGCTGAGCTTAGACGACCCGCAAGAGATGTTATATGAGGCCCCCATTGTAATTTCTCGTCCAATGTGATACCTAGGAAAACCGTCTGATTAATGAACTCCAGTTTTTCTCCATTCAATATGATGTCACATTCGCTACTTTTAACATTTGGTAAAGAAAATCTAATACATTTAGTTTTTTTTTTATTTAAAACCAAGTTGTTTGCCGTAAACCAATTTTGGACCTGATGAATAGAGCTATTGACGTCGTCAAGATTTTGTGAACGTCGGTCTATTTTAAATATTAATGATGTGTCATCCGCAAATAACACCATCTTTGGTTGATTTTTAAGTAATTGGGGCAAATCATTTATGTAAACTAAAAAAAGGAATGGACCCAATATTGAACCCTGAGGAACGCCCATTGTCGTTTCCGACCCTATTGAGTTTACACCGTTTATCTGAACTTTAACCTGTCTGCCCATCAAGTATGAACTAAGTAAACCAAGGGCTCTATTCCTAATCCCATAGTGCTCAAGTTTCAACAAAAGCGTCTCATGGTTAACGCAGTCGAACGCTTTCGAGAGGTCGCAGAATATTCCAATGGCATCTTGCGACTCTTCCCAGGCGTTAAAAATGTTCTTTATTAGGGTGACACCGGCGTCAGTTGTACAACGCCCTTTGGTGAAACCGTACTGGTGTTCATGAAAGATGGAATTTTTATTAAAGTGACGTAACATCTGACTAAGCATTAACTTTTCAAACACTTTACTGAGAACTGGCAGAATTGACACCGGCCGATAATTGTTGGGTTCTTGAGAATCACCCGATTTGACGGAGTATGAGGTAACAAAAATATAAAAAAACATACAACGGAATTGAGAACCTGCTCCTTTTTTTGAAGTTGGTTAAAAAGACAAGGCATATTAAATTGTTGTATCTAAATATGTACTTATTTATAATTAAATATTCTTTTTCAGTTTGTCTCTCCATTAAATTGCACCTGCTATGTTCTGTCTCTGCATCCCCTGAGGTCAACTTGTAGAGAGTAGGTACCTAAGGAATCAAACTCCGCCTTTATACAGTGTTTGTTTACTAGAGCAAAAAAATATGAAATAAATAAATCAATACTTTTTTTATTTTTTTTTATTTAATATGGAAGGAGACAAAGTCGACGATGGAGCGAGCTTACCTAGAAGAAGCCTGTAATAATACGAAATATATCCTACGTAGTTGTGTGTTACTATGAAATTGTTTATTCTGTTGTTTATTATTATTGTTTATAGCGACCGCCGCCGAGTGCCTGTTAATCGCCTGCAAAAAGAATGATGGTGTATTAGAACAACGTCTGTTTTGTCTGTTTATTTGTCTGCCATACTGTTTTAGAGAAGATTGAGGAGATTTATGAGTGTTTATAAAAATTAAGATTAAAAGTAAAAACCGTAGGGTTCCGTAAATACCCGTCTTCTAAACTTTGTATGCCATAAAAATAGTAAAATGTACTTAACTATTATTAGGTACATTACAAAGTTACAATTGTAGTTAGATTTAAGATTTCTTTGTATTGTTTAATAGACTAAAAATGCGAAATGTGATATCACTTGAGATTTCAACAATAATGGTGTTATTTGACTGGCCTGTTGGTCGAGTGGTTAGTGACCCTGACAGCCAGACCGGAGGTCGTGGGTTCGATTCCCATCCAGGACAAATCTTTGTGTGATGAGCATGATCATTTGTTCTGTGTCTGGGTGTAATTTATCTATAATAGGTATGTATGTATTTAGAAATATATAAGTATGTTTATCAGTTGTCTGGTTGCCATAGCACAGGCTCTGCCTAGTTTGGGATCGGATGACCGTGTGTGAGTTGTCCCAAGATATTATTATTATTATTATATTATTTTGTTTGGTTGAGAAGTTCCGTTTTCATAAGCCGGAGTGCTTGAAAAATAGGTTACTAATTTTGTTATCGGGTACACATACGATCAAAGCAAGTTGATATAACTACACTTAGATTTTACTAATAAAATAAGTTCACAGCAACTGTTATCCAAGTTCACGCTTTAGATTTAAGCGTTAATCTACAAGTAGGAAAATCTACATCTAAGTTTATCCTTTAGCTACCAGCGTTTTGGATTAGTTTAATCAACCGAATAAGACCTACTGATGAACAGCAAAGGGATTCACCAGTTAATCTTTCCTTCAAAGCCATGGAAACACATGGCTTTGAAGGAAAGATTAACTGGTTTCCACTGCAGTTTAATATGCACGTGTGGTTTAAAGATATGCAGTTATGATATGAGCTCCACTTCTCAGGGGAAGAATAAAAGGAGTGTAAATAAAGAAAAGCTTTGCTTATAGTCTCTTAGGATTCTTGTGTCTTGGTTAATGAAAAGCAAATGTACAGACTCAGAGGAGTAAATATAATGGGCTTTAAAGTTTTCTAAATGTAGAATATAGGGCAAAGCAAGAATCAGTTAAGGTTTTTTAGTGTAGAGTGTTTAAATTCGAGTTGTCAATAGAAGTTTTCGACATCCATTTTTGTTGAATTTACACGAATATAGAACACCCCATGTCCTATATTTTTGTAATTTGGGGACGTAATTAATGTCAAAATACTTTACCGGGAATATAGTATGGACTTGTGTCGCGAGATGGAGCAATATATAATAATATAAATAAATTTTATATATAAAATTCTCGTGTCACAATGTTAGTTACCATACTCCACCGAAACGGCTTGACCGATTTTTATGAAATTTTATATGCATATTCAGTAGGTCTGAGAATCGGCTACTATCTATTTTTCATACCCCTAAGTGATAAGAGTTGTTCACCCCTAACATTTATTTTTTATTTTTTGGACAACATTTTATTTCTTTATTTTTTTATAATGTGGCATTAAAAATACATACAACCCTGAATGTTCACCCTTATATCACCAACCTCATTTTTTTAATAGCGATATTAGTATTTTAATTATTTTCTACTCTCGGCAGTCGATAATAATTGATAGGTAATTTACCATTTTACTACGAAGTTGCGTGGGTCAGCTAGTAAAATATATAAATGTTGTCTGCTGAAAATAATTATTTTGTTATAGCCCCTTATAGTTTATTTGTGACTGCTCCAATAACTTTGTTGTTTTCTTACTTTTTGAATGAGTGTGCCTATGATCCTAATTTATTGAAACACGCAACTTTGTCCCAAAACTTAATTTACCTATCCGAATTATACCAACAAAAAAGGTTAATAAATCCATAATGTAACAACAACTCTCTCATCAGCCCGTTTCAATCCGGTTTCAGGCCCGGGCACAGTACCGTGACAGCTCTTCTTAAAGTGACCGACGATATAAGGCGGGGAATGGAAGACACTAAAGTTACTACTTTGGTGTTGATCGACTTCTCCAACGCGTTTAATACCGTCAGTCACGACGTCCTCTTGTCTATCCTTTCATATCTTATGGTCTCTCCCGAAGTGCTTGAATGGTTTTCCTCTTATCTTCGGGGGCGTCAGCAGTCAGTTCGTGCTGGAGACTCTTCGTCCGGGTGGTGTGAACTTGCAGCTGGCGTACCTCAAGGCGGTATTTTATCTCCTCTTTTGTTTTCCATCTTTATTGATCTTATAACCACTGAGCTTCGGTGTGCGTATCATCTCTACGCTGACGATCTACAGCTCTATTGTCAGGCAGGTGTTGACAAATTATCGGATGCGATCGAGGAGCTCAACCGGGATTTGAGGTTGGTTAAAAGCTGGTCAGACCGATTCGGGGTGGCAGTTAACCCTTTAAAATGTCAGGCTATCATGGTTGGAAGTCCCCATAGCTTGAGAAAGCTGAAGGGCTTAACTGTACCACCCGTAATCTTTGACAACACAGTCATTCCGTTTGGTTCCGAGGTTAAGGATCTTGGTCTTCATGTCGACACCTGTCTTGACTGGCGAGGGCAGGTCACGAGTGTCAGTCGAAAAGTTACCGGAACGTTGCGGTCCCTGTATCGACTGAAAAATCTTCTCCCAGCTCACATAAAGGCAATGCTAGTACAGTCCCTAATTTTCCCCATGATTGACTATGGTGATGTGTGCTACTACGACCTGAATGCAGATCTCCTCAATAAACTTGACCGCCTTCTAAATAACTGCATTCGATTTGTCTTTAATCTCCGTAAGTATGATCATATATCCGCGCATCGCTCACTATTAAAATGGTTACCCATTCGTCAGCGGAGAGCTCTGAGGGCTTTGACTAGTCTGTTTTCTTTACTTAATAATCCGTCGTCTCCCTCTTATCTAACTTCACAAATTCAACTCATTTGTTCTGCCCACAGTAAAAATCTTCGCTCTACCAATAATCGCCTTCTACGATGTCCCTCTCACCGCTCTGGGTTTATCCGCTCCTCTTTCTTTGTCCAAGCGATTTTCCTCTGGAATGCGCTCCCTCTGAGCATCAGGACGGCAACAAGTCGGTTGTCCTTTAAGGTGAAGGCACGTGAGCACATTCGCAAGAAGTTGGTAGAATCATCACAGCGTTAATTTGTTGGATTCGTTTTTTCTTAATAACTTTATTTATGTGTATGTATGTATATATATTATATTATATATTATATCTATGTATTTATAAATGTTTTTTTTATTTTTTTTCTTCTCTCTATTTTTAGTTTTTCTTTAAGTTGCACCTGCCATGTTGTCTCTGCACCACCCTAAGGTCGACTGGTAGAAAATGCCTAAGGCATTAAGTCCGCCTTTGTACAGTGTTTTTACTAGTGCATAAAGTTTTAATAAATAAAATAAATAAATAAATAATATCATAGAAAAAAAACATAATTGTATCCTAATTTATTCAAACATCAAAAGATTAATAACGACTCGTCATTTAGACGCTAAAGACTTAAGTAGTCATATAGCCTACTCGTACGTCTATACGATGTATGTTGGTTAATCCAAAGTTAGTGTAATGAAAACGTGACTTATCTGCGAGGAGCAGGCTGACACGGTGGGGTAAGCCCTGAATGCTTGCACGTTTTCAGTCGCTGAACGATCACGTAAGGCATCGAGTTTTCAGCATAATGATCATCCGTGTGTCACTTTGACGGGGATCGGTTAACGTTATTAAGACAGTATGGTTTATTGGCTGAAAAATATTCTTTTGAGGGTTTTACGCTTGCTTGGAGTACTTGCCCATTAGCTTCAACCTGTGATGTCTTAATCGTGTTCCTCATTTTTAACCGTCTTCCAAAAAAGCATGTTAACATTCGGCAAAAGTCTAGCTTTCTATTTTAGTTACATCAGCAGTGTGATTCTGTAAACCTCTCACGGTGTAAGCTTAGGTGAAGTGAACATGAAGTGAGCTGTCAATCTATGCAAACTAGATAGAGTGACAGTTCACTTGATGCTTACTTCACCTAAGTTTACTTCCTGAAATTATCTCGTACCTACAAACATTTGAAGGATAGAATCAGGTGAGATCCTACCTAGGAATAGGCTCAACCAAGTGTACTACACACACCACACACACACACACAGTTACAGTTACTTTCTCCGGATAATTATTACATTGTTTTTGGAATATCTAATGATTCAAAACGAAACACTTTTGTATTCATTTTTATTTTTTATTGGCGTGAACTTTTGTCCACATATCTCTCTCTCGCTCTTCACTACATATTATATTATTACGAGCATAAAACAACGTCCTCCGCCGCGTCTCTCTGTCTGTCTGTTCGCGATAAACTCAAAAACTACAGAACGGATTTTCATGCGGTTTTGGTTGATGATAGAGTGATTCATGAGGAAGGTTTAAATATTAATTGAAAACTGAAATTATGTCGATTATTATTGAAGAGATCGGATAAAAAATACCTAAAAAATCCTTATATCACTTGCGCGGCGAAAACTTTTGATGATAGAATAAAACAATGTACTAAAGTTTTAGAGAATCATATTTGGCATAAAATGCATTATTTGCAAAGGCGTTTTCACCAATATGGTATAAATATTTATCTGAATAAATGTGTTAGTCATCTTAAGTGTTTAATTTTAAATCAAAATTGCTGTTCACACCATTTCATTTGGATGAATATCTCAGGAGATATCTCAAAATTAAAGTAAGTCGTGCAATCAAATAATTATATTTCATGAACACTGTGTGTGGAAACTGAGGAGAGGCTCCGCAGAGGTAGAGATAGTTAAGTACCTGAGAGCAGACGTCATTTACGGTTGTAAATTGCACTTTTCATGTCTGCCTGAACCGCAATATTATTGATTCTGGTTTTTTTTTTTGTTTTAGAAATAAAAATTTGCATCCGTGCCGGGCAGGTCGCTACTATTTTCTAAAGTGAAATATTACAACACAAATTATTAGATTAGGTTCTCATGTATCATACATTGTTGTGTACTTTATTCCACACGTAAACATCTTTGTTGTGTTTTATTATCACAGCATTTTATGAGCATTCAAATGCATTAGGTTTAGGATTAAATGGACAACAAATGTCTTTTAACTGTTTTTTTTAACATAAATTGCCACTGTACCTACTACACACTTATGTAAACTTCGCCTGGTTTTGATTTTGATTCCATATTTAAAAGTTTCTCATATTCTAAGTACTTCCTTTAATCTCTTAAAATATTGCCAATCAATTAAAACTCACCCTGTATTTCTATTGAACTTTCTCTCAGTCTTCAAACAGAAGTCACACGTATTTAACAATTTGTAGGTAAACAAATCTAGCATGTCTGTTTGACCAAACTTGAACAAGGTAATCGCAGTGCAACTCGCTTGAAACCTAACCTTGACAACAAAGTTTATATCGTTAAAAGTTAACGTTTTCAAGAGGAATTTCTACGTATGGCACCGTCGCGCTGCACGCTGGCATCCCTGAATGAGAATAGTTTGTGTTACAGATAACGTAATAATTGTACAGTTTTGAAGTAAATATCAAACATTTTGAAAACTTACTTTTGTCAAATTTTAACGACAAAATTTGATTAATTAGGTAAGTACAACTATTTCAGAACCATTATTTAATTATTTTTTTCTTAAACCTTTGAAATCAAGGTAAAAAAATATGAGTAATAATTCAAAAAATCAAGATACCAAATTATTTAATTAAATGTTTGGTGTCTTAATAGGAAAATCCTCTGAAAATCAATTTTCTCATGTTTCAAACACAATTTTCCTCAAGTGACCTATGATTCCTAAAGAACGTTATCAAGCCCACTTTCCTCAGATTTTCCACCAAATTTTCTCCATCAGCGAGCGAGTCATCGGAAGCCATAAAACTATACAAATTAGATATTTAATTAGGCAATTACTCCCCAATGGGATAAACGATGGCGTATTACGTACCAGTGTATAAGAAAACGAGGGAGGTATATCGGATAACAGAAAATGCGTCCGTGGAAAAGATAATGGCCTTGTTTTTTCCGCTTTAGATGTTTTATTCGAGATATTTTTTGGCTAATAGCTGGGTAAGGGTAACGTGAATACATGCCTTGTAACGAGAAGTTTATTTAATAAATACAGTAAAGATTTATTCAGTACTAGCTGCCGCCAGCAGCTCCGCCCGCGTGATTGTCGAAAATTATCCCAAGGGAACCTAGTCCTGGTATAAAATTCTGTGTGTTATTCCAGACTATAATCTACCACTGCGCCAAATTTCATCAAAATCCATACAGTAGTTTTTACGTGAAAGAGTTACAAACATCCATCCATCCATCCATTCTTACAAACTTTCGCGTTTATAATATTAGTAAGTAGGATCAACATAACCTCATGCCAATGTTCAATGTTCAATCAAGGGTTAAGTACCTATAGGTGTATCTACAGTACTGACCTTCCGATGGATGAACCAATATCTATTTTCCGGAGCCGTATTTCGAAACCGGGACATCATCACTTAGATTTTCTTATGATGATTAAATTGAATTTTGATTTTATAAAAGCAGTAATTAAAATGTATGCTATTAACGGCCTGTTAATTTTTCTTTTTAATAAATTATCTTAAAATTCTGTTTGATTTACGAATAGCTAGTTGATAAGTTTCATTGTGGCAGCGGTATTTAACCAGTGCGTCACGATTGCCCGAATTTCACTGGACCGAAGAACGTTCGGCCGAATGATCGTTCGCCCAAAGAACGATTTACTCGCAAGATCTAATAAGTTCCAAATACGCAAATCTGTAACTTGCCAGTATCTTGCATACTATTTGCGTAATTTTTGTTCATGTTACAAACATTTGTATTACGACCTTCATCGATAAAGATTTGTGTGGAGTGATAATACACTACTGTTACCGCACATAGAGAGATCTTGATGCAATTGCCTGCTGTAGAAAATGGTTTTCCAATTTAAGCTCTATAAACTGACACATAATAAAGGTAGCTCAACCCCAAAAATATATTTTCAAGCAAGCATGGTCTCTTTCAAAGAGAAAACTTAACGTTCCGTGGATTTTATTTATTTTATGTTCCGAGAACTACTCAAACCTTACCTAAGTACAGCTAAACATCTTTGTCTAACACATAGATGTAACAAGGTAGATATATTAAAGGGGAAAATCCCAGCAGTTACGAGTACCTCCTCCAACGACGTGGGAATATTTACCCAAAAGTGTTATTGTTTATTTTATGGCGTGTTGGTCTAGGATAACTAGCGTTTAGGTACTCTTCCCAATATTTCATACACTTAATACACGTTCGCAAGATACCCAGGTCTGAATAGTTAGTTGAGATCTTTCTTGAAAAGAGTGTACAGAGAAGGGGTATTACTACACCAATCGATTGGTCGTTGATCAATGCCATCGATCGACATCGATCAATATTGATCGATTGGTGTAGTAGCTTTCGCTGATCGACGGATACTGGGCGATAGATAAACAATTGATCGACCGCCGATCGATGCCATCAATCGACGGTGATCGATTGGTGTGGTAGCGTGGCTGATCGAAGAAAGATGTAGAAACTATCGATCGACGTTGACTAATTCATTCTACCATTGATCGATCGATTGGTGTAGTAGAAACTAACGATCGACGTCGACTAATCCGTTCTATCTCCATCCTCCATCGATCGATGACATTGAGAGACGATCGATTGGTGTGGTAACACCCTAAGAGAGAGAGAGCAATTTTAAAGCTAACAATAGAAAATAAAAGATCACTTTCTCCGTCTCACTCATCGATTTTTCGAAAAAAATCTCAACTATCTTTTGAGACAGAGGTATCTTGCGTACTAGGATAATTCTTCTTCTAAACATTTTTTCCAAAACATTGGTAGCAGCGCGACGGTAACTTGGGCTGCATGTTCTGGAGCACAGAGGACAGGATTAGAGGTGAAGCATAGTTAGTCACTTGGCTCCACATCCTCACATTGCGCTCTGAAGCAATTCAGGGATTTAGTTCATTAAAATCGATTCATACATTTCCAAGAAATGTATGAAAAACCTTGAGTAATAAACACTCTCAATAGTGCCTCTTATAAGAACACTAGCATGTATTATCTGGTCCTAGTGTACCTTCAAGTGAATGAGCTGGGTATTATAGACTCCATATGTATTTGGATTTTGGTATTTTAAGCTTAATTTTGCGTGTCTAATCTGTTGGATCTTATCTCAGCGGTGTGGGCTGTTGCTACTGTTCTTGGTTCGTAATTTCAGGACAAGTTAGCTTCGGGCTCTGACAGTAAGGCATATATGTTTTTCTGAAATGACGTACACCAGGTGGCAACGCTGAGGCGTCTTTTCCAAGCTATTGAGTTATATTTTTAATCGACTTTCAAGAAAGGAGGAGGTTCTCAATTCGGTGGGTATTTTCTTTTTTTTATGTATGTAAATAAATTACTCCTATTACCACGTCCAAGTAAGCAAAATTACGTCGGGTAATTGTACTTTTTGCGCTGGATTTAGTTATAGCTTTATTACTGGACGTTGAACTTCGAAGATATACCAGTGAGTCCTCAAATTCATATTAATAAAATCGAAGTAGTCGTGTCAATTTCCTTCTGGACAAAATAAAAAATAGAAAGATAAAATGAAATAATATTAAAAATAAATTGAATACACATCAAAAAAAAATATATTAAATTAAATTAACTAAAATTATTAAAAAATAAGAAATATCAAACAGAATTCCAAATAAAAACACTACGAAGTCAATAACTTTAGACTTTGTAGTGTTTTTATTTGGAAGTCGGTTGTATTTAAAAAAAAAAAATTAAGTTACATTTTCAAAGTAGCAGATCTCTCGGCGCTAAATGGTATCGTGATTTTTTAGGCTTATTTCTGTTTTTTTCTTGAATCCTGTATTTGATCTAAGCTTTTCTAATAATATAAAAAATAAAAAAAATCCATAACCGGGTCATTGTAACAGACGAATACTCACCCTACAAAGACAACCCCACCTAAATAAATATGATAAATAATTCACGTAGTTTTCCGCACACTCTAACCCTATCAATGTCGCGTTGAACCCGTTTTCTTTCTTCAAAATCTGTTCTGTATTTCTTAGTATTGCGGTCACGTATGACCGAGGATCTAACCGTCTCCTGTTAGTCAACAAATTGATATTTTTCAAATACATACAAACTCGTTCGAAGGGGGTTAGATCAAAGATTACGTTTCGGATGTTTCTTGGGAATCGTTTTGTTTGGGAAGCGAGATTACGTTACAGTGAAGTTTAGATCGATAGATAGATTTGAAAAAAGTAAGTAAAAGAGGACTTTTATAGTGATCTTAGAACAAATAGAATGCTTGTTGCTTTTCAGTGGGTCTGAACCCGAATCTGATCATTAGCTCAAACTAAGTTTTATTCAGTTCTTCTAATTGCTGTGATACATGAAAGGGTTCTGTAGCAGCAATTGCGTACCGAAAGACCCAGAGCGCTGGAAGGCTTCCCACAAGGTGGACCGATGACCTAGTGAGGGCTACGGGAGCTTCTCCTCAGAAATATTGATGTCGGTGTGACCAATGAAGTTCCAGTGTCTAAATTATTTCAGTGTTATTTTTGTTTATATTTATTATTATTTTTGATATTTGAACTAGTTTTCATATGTTCTGTAGTAGTTAAGTTGTTGCGTAAATTATATTAGACCAAGTAAGTGAAATTAAATTAAATTAAATTAAAATTTATTTAAATTTTATAATGTTAAATTGAATGAAATTTGATTATTATTAATTTTGACATGATTTAATTTTTTGGACATTGTTGATTTTAATTGTTTTGATTTTGGTTGTTTCGATTTGATTTTAGTATTGACTAACATAGTTTTTAAGACCTTTGACTCAGACAAAAAAAAAAAAAAAAAAAAAAAAAAAAAAAAAAAAAAAAAAAAAAAAAAAAAAAAAAAAAATGTATGAATGAATACGTATTATGGGACTAACTTTTTCCCGTGACTTCGTACGCGCATTTTCCCGTTCCCGTATAGCCTACAGCCTTCCTCGTGAATGTGGTGTTTATACAAAAATAATTATCCAAATAAACTTGGTAGTTCCAGAGATTAGCGCGTCCAAACAAACAAACTCTTCAGCTTTATTTTATTAAGTATAGATTGCATAGTTATAATTTTGTTTATAATAAACAGTATTTTACGGCTTAAAAGACTAAAGATAAAACCATAACTAAGTTGAAAACATTAACACAACAAACTGTAGTATAAAACAAACAAATTTTAATGGCCAAAAACTTACAATTTACGCTTAATTCTATTTATGGTATAATTAAAAGTATACAATGTATCTTATAGTTCCGAAACACGCGCGTAGTATTAAGTTATGTGCAAACTTAGTCTGGGAGCTCGTGGTCTACGGTGGTTATGCACAAAATCACTTCCAAAGGCGTGTTCATAACACTTTGTTGGAAACAAAAGAGTTCTTCGTATTTTATAAAGGTGACAACGCTGTTTTAAAGGAGACAGTTCATGGTTCCTAGAAATTAAACCCTGCCCCGGTGCAAACGTTTTATATCTCACATAAATGTAGTAAGAGTAGTAAAATAATATACCATCATAAACGCTCTATCTGGCTAATATGTTTTTTTTCTACTTCTAGAAGTTTGTGGCCCGCCCAATTACAGGATGCACGGGAACAGATGGGCCAAGATTGTCACGCGATGGATGCCTGAAGACGGACGTCGCAACCAAGGCAGGCCTTAAAAGCGCTGGCGGTGACGATTTGGCCTCATTCCTGAAGGATTGGCCGGAGAAGGCAAACAGATGAAGTTAGATGGTTAATATGGGAGAGGTCTTTGCCCAGCAGTGGGACAACACATGCTAACAAAAAAACTTCTTTCTACTCTAGAATCCAACTCACAACTTAATATTACGTATAAACGCGACAGTTTGTAAGTATGGATGGATGGATGGATGTTTGTTACTCTTTCACGTAAAAACTACTAAATGGATTTTGATGAAATTTGGCATAGAGGTAGATTATAGTCGGGAATAACACATAGACTTTTTATCCCGGGAATATGTTCCCTTGGGATAATTTTCGACATTAACGCGGGTGGAGCCGCGGGCGACAGCTAGTCTTGGATATAAATCATTAGCGCCGGAGCTGGGTTAATTTTGTCCTTTGCGTTCTATCACATGAAGTTTTTAACAGATATTCGATTGTTTTATTGTAACTTTCTGATCATTATTCAAACATCTACATCAAACTTTAACAGCTGCGGGCCTAGCACAAATGTTTTGACGTATAAGGAATCCTAGTGTGGGGTCTTTATTTATTTTTATTTTTTTTAAGGATTTGAAATCATCAAATGACTTCTTCCGCTCTGGGTGGAGCGGAAGGGCGTGTCAGACTCTTACTGACTAAAACCAATCCGTGTTTCTTCCAAAGCCCTTTGCGTTCCAGGGCCGCGGTGACTCTTTCGAACAAATTCCGCAACCCTGGCAGGCTCTGGCCCTAGCGGGCCCCTTCTTTTATGCTGACATCTCTTTGAGGCGCGCGTGAAACACAATGCGCCATCGACCCGGGCCTGGTGGTGATCGGACAGCGAGCCACCCAATGCTCGCCGTCCGCAGGCCCACGCCTACGGTGGCCGGGGGACTCCCGACGCCCGGGGTGTCTTCTCCTGTTGCGGCGGTTGGGGCGAAGGCCTTGCCTTTCCCTCGCGCGGCCCGCCTCCTCCTTCGCTAGCATTACTGCTTCGCAGAAGGAGGTGACCGCTTCCCAAGCCTCCTCGCTCCGGACCATGGATTCAACCAGGGCCGGACGCGAGAGGTTGCCGCCGCCGATCGCCTCGACGAGGACACGGCGGTGCTCAGCCCAAGCAGGGCAGACCTCCACCGTATGCTCCACCGTGTCCTCCGGGCGATCCTCACAGTGCTGACACCCGGGCGTGTCCTCCCGCTTAATCCGAAACAGGTACCTCCCGAAACAGCCGTGTCCGGTAAGTACCTGCGTCAGGCGGAAGGTGAGGACGCCGAAGCGCCTCTCCAGCCACTCCTCAAAGAGGGGTCTTATCGCCGCAATTGTGGCGTGCCCATAGTGTGGGGTCTAGGGTTTAAATTTAGTTTGAAATCTGTATTTTTGGCATAATAAATTTATTATTATATATTATTATTATTATATATAATAATATTTCAATTATATATTAATATATATAAATAATATTTATATTATAATAATATTATTTATTATTATAGTAAACATTTTTGCAAGACCCGCAGCTGTCTATAAAAATCTAGGCAGATAATACCAGAAAACCAAATACCGTCAACAGGACGTCTCCTAACAGGTACTCGATGTCAATTATAATGTTGACATCGTGTTTGACATTTAATTCATAATGTATCTCCGTCTGAACGTTGGCTGATGTATGCCGGCCGACGTTTCCTAGTTTAATTGATCACGTACGATTAAAGTTCAGTTAAATCCGTCACGGTAGTAAGATTAGGTATCTAGTTTAATGTTGAGAGAATTATGGCTTTGTATTGTGTGTGATAGATACATCGATAGTCTCGTGTACTTTATTGTACACCTAAAATAGTTGCACAACTAAAATTAAAACTTGTCAAAGATTAAATGTAACTGTGATTATATCGATTGCCGTCATTCATTTTTACTGCCTGTATATTTAGTATTTATTTATGTATCTATTATACAAAGTGTAACAGAATAAACGCAATAGCTCTTAAGGAGTTATTGTACTCATCATCATATATACCAACACTGAAATCGCGGTAAAAAAAATCGACAGCTTGATTTTTTCTTTGCGATTTCGGGGTTGGTTCTATAGTAAAACTTGTTCATTATGATGAGTTAAATTACCACTTAAGATGTATTGCACTTACTCTGTTACACGTTGTATAGTGTATTATGTATGTATCTATTATGTTATATTATAAATAATTTATTTTTTTTCCAATTTCATGTCAGGGCGAATACTGCCTGTCCATTCCAGGTTGCCTGGAAGAGCATAAGGCCGCCCATTGTATGTGTTTTAGTTTTTCTTCTGTGTTTTACGTGCACAATGAAGTATGTAATAAATAATAATAAAAAAAATAAAAATTAATCGTTATTATTTTTTTCAAATGTATACTGGTTTGAAAATTGTTATTTTGATAGGATATATTTTTCCTGATAAATATGAAAACTGAATTGTTTAGCAGAAAATGATTAAAATCAACAAAATCATGTTGTTTATCTACTTTTGTTTATTTTTCATAATATTTTAATAAATAAATGACGGTAAAATAAAACTCAGTCTTTTCTCCAATAGGTAGTACAAGAACACACTTTTGAAGAACAGAAAAATAAATATATAATAATAAGTAATAAATAATAAGTATATAATAAATAAATAAACAAATAAAAACGACTAGGTAAAGCCTAGTAAAAACGAGCAATATTTTAATGAAAGCGCGAATAAAAGCATGAATATTTGAACGCTAACAATATTTGGGTATTCATTACCTACGTGACGGCTAGCGTTAATAAAAGTAACTTTTATTATAATCAGTGATCGGATAATCGGGCGCTAATATACCTAAACTTCACTTTTATTCCCACGAAAGTGTAATATGGACATGCTTTTCAGAATCCCGGATCCCGGAATCGTTCGAAATTCCTGAGATTGGTAAAAATGCCCGCATACAAAATATAATTAGAACTCGTTGTAAACTCTCATTGTAATTTTTTAAAATTTAAAAAGCTGAATCTAATGGAACTTTTAATTTACAATGAAAGTTTTTTCATTAAATTGATTATAGTTGTTTTTACAAATTTTTTCAATTCCGGGAACCCGGGATTACTTATTTATTCAGAAAGGAATGTCCATATTACTCTTTCACGGGAAGAAGTTTAGGTATACATGCGCCCCATTATCCGATCACTGATTATAATGCAGGTTTTGTTACCTGTATCTTAATTTTATTTATTCTACACCTACCACAGTATAAGTCTTTATAACCCAAAGGTTGACTGGTAGAGAATGCCTTGATGCATTAAGTCCGCCCATGTACCACTATTGTACATAAAGTTTAAATAAATAAAGTACAGGACATACTTAGGTACTTAGTTTTCTATCAAACATTGTAGCTAGCTTCCGTATGTACGTACCTAAGTACGTACTATGCGCAGACTGAAGAGATCACGAAGGAAACTTTTAATAAAGTTAGACGAGTACGTTTACTCTTGAGATATCGTTATGACACTGAGGTTCCTTAGACTCAAAGGTCTATAACTTTCAGTAAGTAAATACTAGTTTATTTTTTCTGGTTTTATGTAACTTGTAACCGATTTTAATGGTCAGATAACATTAATTTGAGGAATAATTGTCACATAAAATTTATCTGACTGTTGAAAAATGTCTAGACGTGATTAATATTCAAAGTCATGTTTCAGTGTTTTTTTAGGGTTCATAACCGAAGAGTTACCAACGGAACTCTATTAACTAAGCCTCTTCAAGCCGTCCGTCTGTCCGTTAGCGGGCTGTATTATATCTTATGACACATACTCGTTATGGGTAAATAGTTGAAACGTTTATAGAGTGCAACAAAAAATAAAAATTCATGTGCATACAAGAAATATGTTTATTTCGATTTACGCTACGGAACCTTTCGTGTGCAAGTTCGACTCGCACTAAAATTACGAGAAAATAAAGAAGTAATACAATTTAGATATCAGACGGAGTTAAAGATCTGTATGCGTATGCAGAATTACCACAAAGGCAAACTTTAATAAGGGAAGAATACCATTTGTCAACCACCCTTTAAATACAGTTTCGATGCAAAAATCAACGCTTATACAGAAATTTTCAAAAGCTTTATCATGTTATACACCTGAATGTTCAGAGGCCCTACCATAAACAAGCATTCGAGTATCGATGAAGTAAGTAATATCGATGAAACACAAAGTACGAAAGCTAAATACATGTAACTTCGAACACACCGTGGGTTAGACATTAAAAAAAAAATATCACCACTAAACATGTAGGGCCTAAAAAAAATATTTCAAGATTTTATTGTACCACTTTGTCAGCATGATTAATATGTATACTCACACCAAATTTCAACTTTTTAGCGCTAAGCGTCTTTGAGCTGAACCGCGGACGGACAGACAGACAGACGGACATAGTGAAACTATAAGGGTTCCTTGTTGACTACGGAACCCTGAAAATGCGTTTATTAGCGTTACAGCATAAAGTGAAACAAAAATCGGCCAAATGTGAGTTGGATTCGCTTGCAAAGGGTTCAGTGCGAATACTTTTTTTTTTGCATGTTATTTTAAAAACAAACTACTTAGTTAGACTTCCTGTAATCGATTAGTAATAAAATATTTTCTTTTTTTTTAAATTTTATGTTTTGGTGAAAAACACTCTAATTAGATTTTTTCAAAGCACATTTAATTTTCCTGCGCTGGTTTTCTGGAATCATCCTCTCCATCCATCCACATTTTTTTCAATTCATCACTCTTTAAGACAAATTCATTACATTCCTCAATCCGCACTGGACCCTCGTGGTGGACAACATCACTCTGCACATACATTCAACTCGCACAACCGACCCAATGTACCAAAATTCGAAGCACTAAGAGTAAAATGCTAGGGGTGCTGGAAACTGAAACTGCAGTTCTCACAGTCTCAACCTTCGAGCATCTAAAAACTTACTTCTTCATATCCCTTCTCACCGCACCGGGTTTTTGTCTAATTCCTACGCTATTTCTACAATTAAACTCTGGAATATGCTTCCCCTTGACATCAAGAAGGCGGAGTCAAAATTTTCCTTTAAGCGTAAAATCCGTAAACACTACTTAAAAGCTTGTCATTCTTAGTCGTTCTTCGTCATGATTACTATGAATTCTCTTAATCGGTATGATTATTATATATCATATTTATTAGTTTATTATTTTAGCATATATATGTATTTTATTAGTATTATATATATTATCTGTATATTCTTTCCGAAATGTTAAAATTCAATTTTGTATCTTAATTTTATTTATTGTACACCTACCACAGTATAGTCTTAATAACCCAAAGGTTGACTGGTAGAGAATGCCTTGATGCATTAAGTCCGCCCATGTACCACTATTGTACATAAAGTTTAAATAAATAAATAAATAAATAAACTACTCTAAAATAACACATTCTGTGTCATAGTAGTGGCCCATGTTTACATTTGAGCGAGGTTCAATCACGCGTGTGCTCCGCCACGTCACAATAAGATAGCGTTGCCATTGTCGTGTATTTTGTTCATATTGAACGCCTATTATTTCGAGCGCCTTCCGTAAACTGTCAGTGTTGTGTCGTTGTTAGATAAGAGATGATAGTTCGATAGCGGAACTATTGTGCCTTTGATGCCAACTATGTAGGGTAGACGACATGATGTCGCACTTGGTCAATGGTGCATAGTACCTATAGCAGGGATCATGGGCGTGCAGTAGGCTACATCGGTAAGGGTAGGCCAGCCCATACATAATGCCCAAAAAAGTTTGAAAATGAAATATATTTTTTTGGTATTGTTGGGCTGGCCTACCCTTACTGTAGCCTACTGCACGCACATGGCAGGGATGACAAACCTATGGCACGCGTGCTAGTCGTGGCATGCAGAAAAATAATTTGGGGACGCCTATACAAGATTACTTAGCATCTTGAATGATTAGCAACAACAGAAATCATGCTGAACTTTAAATTTTTATTTGAAGAAACATAAAGCTGATTGGCATTAAGATTGCTTTATGAATTTATAGTTACAAAAAAGAGTTAAGTTAATAGCGTCTAGTATTATTTTTTGTCCATTGAATTACCAAGTCAAGATTGTTGGTGACACGTCATGGCAAAAATTATCTTTGTAATGAAAATGGCACAATCGCCAAAAAAGGTTCGCCATCCCTGACCTATAGAATGTGGGAACTTAGGAGACACTATGGATGTTTAAGAATCGTCCCAGCTGTAGTTGGATAAAGGGCATGGCTGAAGATGTGCTGATCAAAAACTCTGTATCGATTTAAATAAACCGTGGACCAAAAGGTTTCATGCATTTGACTTCGTCAAAAGTTCAACGTTCAAAAGTAAAGGGTAGAGTTGCTTTGAGGTAATAAAAATAAACCTTCAGCGACCATAATAGTAGACACAATAGTAAAACAATGGCATCCCACCTGTTAAGCCCCATCAGCCCTCGAGAGGATAAATAGTAGTAGTAAAATCATTCTTAAAAGGACTCGTTCTGATAATTGTGGAGTGGCATCGAAGTAGGCACGTCGAGCTTAAGATAGACTCACACAAGTAGGTACTACGCCGTTGGTCTCGCTCACGAAGGTTTCATGTGTCGGAGACCTCTTTACTTTAATTTTTATTTTTGTTGTTATAGTGGCAATAGAAATACATCTTTGAAAATTTTAACTGCCTACCTATTCTCATGAGATACAGCCCACTGATAAACAGACGAACGGCTGAATTGCACTTGCTTAGTAATGGGGTCCCGTTACCCTCCTGGTAACAGATCCTTAAAATATATATATTTTTATTTTTATATATATTTTTATATGGCTTTTGCTCCTAACTTTAGTCTAGGTCAGAGGTGACAGAGACAAATTCGACGATGGAGCGAGCTTACCCAGAGGCATCCTGTCACTCTATATTTGAAGAGATTAGGGTTGAATGCGTTCGGAAACAGAAGCAGGTAGAGAGTTCCACTTCTTTGCTGTGCGCATTATAAAAGACGTTTGGAAACGCTTAGTGCGAATTGGTGTGAATTTGCCATACATTGAATCAACCATATTAAACTCACCTGATGAATGACCACAGGAAGTGGTTACATAATTCTATAGATACCGGAAACCACAAGCTTATTGATTGCTAGTTATGTATTATCTTATATCTGTATGACCGCAGGTGGTTACTGGTGCAGTAGCTAATGGCGGACGCAAATGGGCTTTTAGCCAGATATGGCAGGCAGGAAGGTACACTGAAATAAGTGTTTGTGTTTTTGGGAAAATTGGTGGATACAATGTAGTTAGATAATTGACTTGTAATCATGTTTAACGTTTTTTTATCGTAAAAGAAAGAAAAGAAAAAAATAAAATAGTGCTTAATAAATCTACTTTTCTTTCTTAGAAGAAAAGAATAAGAATGAAAGTCTGCCTAAAAATATGTCAGATTCCCAACAATCGTTCGAAGTTCAAACTCTAATCATGTAACAACATTGGAACCACGTTCTGGCCAGCAATATTTTCATTTCCCAACAAACGCAGTGCAAATGTACAAATAAGTAAGACTAGCCACCGTCCGGTCAGATACGGCGTCCCATGAATTTAGATTGCAAGTTTATTCCAAGTTCAAAATTCATCCAATACGTTCACGGCTATGTATAATTTGATGTGGGAAATATGTGGCAGGACATGCATCAGCTGTCTTCATCGTTGGCGCGAACATTTTGGAAATGGGATTTCTGTTTTAGGTTACGATTTAATCGTGAACAAAATAAAAAATGTTTCAATTTTTAATTTCGAAATTTAATACTTACTAGCTTTTGCTGGAAAATAGGAAACTATCTCAAGGGAACATACTCCCGGAATAAAAAGTTTGTACTTGTCTATGATCTAATCTATCTCGATACCAAAATTGGTGTAGCGTTTTAGACTTGAAAACATAAAAAAACACACAGACAGATACATAATTACTTTAATATTTATATATATATATATATAACACTTTTGTGTTTGCCTTTTCTGGTTCATCAGCAGAGTGATTACAATGAGAAATGTACAATATATTATTCATAAATAAATCGTAGTATCTTTTCGCGAAAGTACCTACAAATGACTCAACCAACACTTTTGACAGATAGGTACTGTCAAGTTTCAGAACAACAACAGTATTTATACCTGAAATAAAGATGGTAATTTTACCCAACAAATTCTTTAGCTTCATGATATCGTAATATTAGTGTAGCTGCCTATCCCTACGTCTGTTATCGGGGTAACACACGCGTTTGACTGAAAGACGTCTGGCTGACATGACGGGTCGAACGCTTCCCGGAGTTACCTACGCTATATCTACTACGGTTAAATGGGTCTTCGAGTATGAATTTGAGGTGGTGTTGGTTACCAACGAGAGCATAGAAATCTTAGGAAGGCTTTTCATAAGACAATTGGTGTTCATACAAACTTGTAACGATGTAAAACTGGTATTGTTAGTTATGCTTACTAAAAACAACGATGAGTGTTCATTCCTGCTTCTCAACAATGTTAACAACAATATATTACAGTAAACCGGGTGCGTTTTATAACGTATAAACGCATTTGGCCTAATTTCATTTTATTATCGTTCAAAAGATATAATCAACGTGAGATATACCAACTGTTGATATAATTTCTTAACATATAGCATTTATTTCTTCTAAAACTTATTTATTATAACATTGTTTGATATAACGTTTATGTAATCGAAAATCATTTGGTCTAACGTTTAATACATATATATAAAAAACGTC
This sequence comes from Mamestra configurata, assembly GCA_002192655.3. Lineage (NCBI taxonomy): Eukaryota > Metazoa > Arthropoda > Insecta > Lepidoptera > Noctuidae > Mamestra > Mamestra configurata. The sequence goes on from NDFZ01005307.1 coordinate 59,839, forward strand.
ATTATGGTTAACACCCCGACTCGGATAGGTTAGGTTAGAAGGCTAAAGCTTCTGACGTTTCGTGCGACGCAGGTCCTCTCGGGGCATGGCTGCTTCGGGAGGTTCTTGTGTCGCATAGGCAGGGAGCCGGACGCTCGATGCCACCACTGCGTCGACTGTCGGGAGGACACGGCACGGCATACGCTTGCAGAGTGTGCAGCTTGGGAGGAGCCGCGCCGTGCCCTCATCTCTGTTGTAGGCGGTGACCTCTCGCTGCCGGCCGTAGTCCATGCTATGGTCGGCGGTGAGGAGTCCTGGGACGCGGTGGTCTCCTTCTGCGAGACAGTTATCGCGCAGAAGGAGGCTGCGGAAAGGGAGAGGGAGATCACAACCGCTCTCCCTGCCCGCAGCAGGCGCATCGGGCGTCGGAGGAGGGCATACGCTGCCCTCTTCCGGCCCCCCTAACTGGGTCCAGGGGCGGCGGACTTGGGGATGTCCGTCGCCCCCCATTCATCCGGACCCGAGGTGGCGGCGCGTGGTGTTCCCGTGCGCCCCTCTTTGACGTAGCGAGGGGAGT
>NDFZ01005307.1:60767-107774 GCA_002192655.3 Mamestra configurata
CAAAAAAAAAAAAAAAAAAGAAGGCTAAAGCTGGAGCCTTAGCCGTCGTGGTTATTTTTTTTTAAACCACCCAGAAATAGGAGCCCCGCGAAGCGAGGCTCCGTCGAACTATCTTAGCGCAGGTGGTAATCAGTTACTAGTATTGTTATTACCTATATCTTTTGAGTGGTATGTCAAAAGATTTTATATTTCATGTATGTTATGCTTATAAAAATTAGTTATTTTAAAATTATATCAATCGTTTATTATATTAACTAATCGTTATATTAAATAAAATTATAGCTTCCGTTGTTATATGTTGTAAATATTAGAGATTTTGTTGTTATATCATCTATTACTTACCCCAGTAAGCCAAGTGCGGGTCGGACTCATGTTTTTTTAACATGTGACTTTGAAACCATAGACTTCTAATAAAATTTACTTATTCTACTTACTATTCGTATGAAACTGTATTATTTCAAAATGTAAGGCCCAGTAGTTATAAGGATAATGGAAAATTTTCATAATTTAAAAAAAGAACCTTTATTATTGTTTATTTTAATAGAATGAATAAAATACTTTTGAGAGGGTCTCACGACGATAAGCCTTATTATTTGATATAAGCTCAGATGGAAAAATTTCATTTTTAAATTTTCTATAAATAGTTGCCCAAAAGTGACCCTAAAATTAAAATTTATTTATTTACGTTAAGCGTCCGTGTTTGGGGAAGTTAGGGTAGCGTATTTGTGTACCAAATATTAATTGAATCGGTCAAATAGATTCTGAGAAAATAGGCTGTGATAGACGGACGGACAGACACCCAAGTGCTACAACCCCATAGGCATGCTTTTTTTCTATCCGACAATTGCACCTCAGTATATACTAAAGTGGTCTATAAATAGGTAACGGGCCCCTTCTATGAGCGGATGGTGACCACTGGGGTGGTTTTAGTGAGGTAAAAATCCCACACTCCCAGGTCTTTTTCCCCAAAAGTCCAGGCGCCTTTTGAAGGTTTCCCCCGAAAAAAAAAAAACTAAACGTACAGTTTACTTCATTCAAAAGTAATACCTTTAAATGTAAATAACAAGCGCTCTACATCTCATCCATTTTCAAAGTCCAAAACTGTGTGGAGAAACTTCCAGTTTAATGCGATCTAATAGAGCATCTCAAACGCTGACTCATAGATATTCAGTGTATGCTTTGACTTCTAAATCTAATAACAGATTCTGGAGAGTACCACGTTTATTGTAATAGGGCGCTTGAATCTCTTCCCTTTCAGCGAAATAAATCACTGACTTATTTTACTTTGTTGAATTGTGCGGGATGTTTCGTTCTTCCTAGAATAAAAATCAATTTTATTTGCTTAGACGATTGTTCGTGGAATCTTATTAAAATGGCTGATTTCTTTAGAAATGTTTATCATATCTTAGGAAAAGGCATATTCTTTTGTTCTATTTATCTTGCTTCAGGGGCTATCATTTCAAATTAAGACTAAAATGGAAAATATCAGTAGGTATTCTATTTGAAGGCACTGGCCCGGCTATGTTTACCTATAGCTGGTGTACTAGATGGGTCCTAGAGTGGAGACTATTGTTGCGGAATTTGTTCGAACACAAAGGGCATTTCGAGGAACAGCGAAACATTTCAGTCAGTTAGAGTCTGACACTCCGCTCCACCCAGAGCGGAAGGAGTCATTTGAAAAAAGAGTGGAGACTATAGGGTCAAACCAAGATGGACCGAAGTCCTTGTAGAGGTGTCCTACCTTTTTAGAGTGAATACGAAAAGCTGAGGACCGGGTATTGAGGCAGATTTTGTGAGAGGCCTATGTCCAGCGACAGGCTGAGTTCATAGAAATATTCAAGCACTAGCTTCTGCCACCACGGTGGAGGTCTGCCCTGCCTAGGCGGAGCACAGCCGTGTCCTCGTCGAGGCGATCAAAAAAATCTTCTGCCACCGACTTCGCATGCGTGACAGTCAGAAACCATCTCAAAGGAACATGCTCCCGGGATAAGATGACCTAATCTAGGGCATATTCTAACTGTGTGCCAAGTTCTAACAAATCTGTTCAGCCGTTTAGATGTAAAAGGTGAGAAACATACTGAGTTACTTTTGCATTTATTCATCGGTGCTATATATTACGATTCACTGGGTTTGTAGAGCTATACCATTGGGATTTACATACGGAATTACGTAAACACCATTGGCATCAATCTATCAATAGAAAATATATCTCAAAAGCGTATCAGCGGTTTAATTAGATGCGAGAGCGTTACAAACTAATCAATTGCTGTAATTATTGCGTCGAAATGACGTATTCCACCAGAGTTTAATGACAAGTTTTACATATAAACTAGTGAATTGGGTTATTTTCAGGGAAAACAGAATGTTTTTAATTACTATGTTGGTGTAAAATTAAACTATTTGTGGTCCGCGGTTTTACCCGGCCGCGCTAATACGGCTTTGCTTAGCGTTCTTTCGGTATTATTTTTCTTTTCGTTTTATTTGTTTTTTTTTCATATTCACACTATTACTTTCCGAGATAAGGAGAAGGAATGGATAATTTTAATATATTTTCTTTTAGAATAGATAAAATACCATTTATTTTATGAAATCTTTGCCTACCAGTGGGCCAATAAAGGTTTAAAGCCCTTTTATTATTTTCACCTGACACATGGAATTTTGAAAATATATATATATTTTTATTTTCTTAGTACGTGCCATCTTTCACACAGTCCATCTACCGTTTCAATAAGATAGCAATTCTCCCTAAGTATCCCTACTGTTAAGCATATATTGATTTTTATTCACTTCCAATAGCATCAATGTGACCATATTATCGACAAAATTAACTTTGTAAACCAACATTTAGCTTGCAAATTTTCACCGGCGCCGCTAGAAACAAAGGAAATGCGATTACACCGGAACCGGAAGTTAGTTTAAGTTGAGCGCGGGAAACATCCGCATTATGTGGACAACACGGAGTAGTTCGTAAATGGAGAAATGATTGGGTATGAATATTTATTCGATTTAGTTATTTTGAACTATTGCACGAGTAGAAGTTTTTTGCTGACAAAGACGAAGATGCTTAAAATGAGTAATTGGAGGGATTGCCTACGTCAGCATCATCTTTGAAACTTATAATATAAAAGATTAAAGTTGAGCTAAGGAATTTGCATTTTTACAGTTGGTTGAGTTCTTTTTTATTGGAAATAATCTAATGTCTTGTCCTGATCTAACCGGAGCGGAGGGGAGTGTCAGACTCTTACTGACTAAGACCCGCCCGTGTTCCTTCGCCCTTTGCGGTCTCTCTTTCGAATAATTCTCAACCCCTTTTTTCACCTAGCCACCTAGGAAACACGGGCTCCATCTACTTTAAATTGACCAAAAAGATTGACGTGTATTATTTTAAACCAATTGAAACAAAATGATCCTTATAAATAAGAAAATTTGAAGACTGAAAGTCAGTCGACTGACAGACAACGCACAACCGAAACATAGAAAGCTGAAATTTGGCATGCAGGTTCCTTGGGGAGTGTAGGGGAGCACTAAGAGAGGATTTCCCGAAATGCCTATGGGAACGGGAAAAAACGGGATATGTTTGTACGAAGTCACGGGCAAAAGTTACTCAAGAATAAAATTTAAAAAAAATAAAGGGTCCTTCCATTAACTACCTACTCCGTGACACCCAGACGATGGTATATTATTATTACCTACTTAGATACAGTTTAGTCATGGTCGTTTGGTTATTGAGTTTCAGTGCAGAATGTCTAGATGCCTAGATGCCTAGTTATAGACTGTAGGTTAATATTACTGGCAATTTGCGGTCTGTCGTGTTTGTAGAGGGCGTGTGATTATTAGGCGATGTGATATGTATTACTATGCCATAATATTATTGTGATGTTGAATTAGATTGTCTTCGGGAGATAGTGCTGTGAGATTGTCTTGAATGGTGGAAAAAGGTTTGGCTTATATTAATTGTTTTGTTTCAGCAGGGCGTGAAGTTTTGTTGACTATCTAAAAATGCTCAATAGTGTAAATAGGTTTTGTAATAAATATTTAAATTGTATAAATTATCATGTGAGCTGTTTACAAATATATATGTTGGAGCTAAAATGCATTCAACTTTATCTTGACATTTATTTTTAAACTTGCTAAATTATTCAAATTCAAATATTTAAAATACGCACTTCCAACAAAATGTTAAATGATTATAATAAATGCATTATTGTGCATATGACTGACGATAACTGGTAAACGTTTTACATAAAGGTATGCATTTCATACATCGTTGGAAAATTGAGTGCTCAGTATCAGTATTCGAACTCAATGCCAAGTCATAGCTCTTTATCCATTAAAATGACAAATGCCGTATTAGCAGTGAATATCGAATAGCGTGCATCAATTTTATGGAAACCTACTTGACATTGCAATGTTTTGTTTTGAACATCAAGTATTTTGTGGATAATGAAACCATACAGTTGTAATAAATAAAAAAGTGCAATAGCTTTGTATAAAAGTCAAGTACAAAAAAAACAGAATTTATAAAATATTAAATACTAACTGAAGCCCGTGACTCCTGTCGCGTGAATGTCAGAAATAATTACAAGAGAACATATTCCCGGAATTAAAAGTATCCTATGTGTTATTCCAGACTATTATCTACCTCTGTGCCAAATTTCATCAAGATCCGTTAAGCAGTTCTGACGTGATTGACTAACAAACATTCATCCATCCATTCAAACATCCAAACTTTCGCATTCATAATATAAATTCAATAGAAGTATAAAGACTGTCGCCTAAGTAAACATCTTATAGATGAAAGGCTCCAAGAAGCAAGTTGGGGATGAAGGAAATTTATTTCTTCCCGTATTTTAATCATTCCTAAAAAAGCCCTTACTTAAATGTAGAAATGCAGTCAAATCAAATCTAAGATTGAACTTTAAAAAATGCCCCCAACTGCCTCAGACTGCTTGAAGGGAACTTTTTAGGAACATTTTAGTTCGATTTTTTTATTCAAGTAATTTTTTTAGTAGTAGAAGATAGAACATAGTCCTGAATCGTTTTTTGGAAAAAAAAAACAATTGCGGAGACTTAAGTTAATAGGAAGTCTTTGTGAGTGTAGTATTGAAGTTTCAACAAGACGATATACAGCACACAACACTGAAATCGCGAAAAAAAAATCGACTGTCCTCATACCTTTGTGTGCGCATAACTCAACAGAATGAACAGATTTTATTTCGCGATTTCGGGGTTTCTCCCATACTAAAAAATGTTCAAAGTGCTGACCCCTTAAGAGGTATTGCGTTTATTCTGTAACACGTTGATCTGTTAGTAGTAGGTAGTCTACACTAATATTATAAAGAGGAATAATATTATAAAGAGGAAAAATTTGTATTTTTGTGTGTGTGTGTATCTGTTTGTAATGAATGAACTCAAAAACTACTGGACCGATTTGAAAAATTCTTTCAGCAATAGTCAAAGTCAAAGTCAAAGCATTTATTTCAAATAAACCATTATCAAGTACTTTTGAATTGTCAAAGTCAGTCCGTCAAAAACATGAAGCTATTTGCACGTTCGCAAGCGTAGATCTCTATGGAGAAGAACGTGCAAGAAACTCCACGGACACTCTTTTAAATCATTTTATGTTTACAAAAATCCTGGTTACATAAACCTTGTTGCTTCTATATATGAGAACAATGTAAAGAAAGAAAAAAAACAATTTATAGTATGAAATATTAAAATGAGGCAGTGGCAACCAAGGGATGACCAGTCTCCACTGACGGCGCCCGTTCACGAACATGACGCGTGCATCAGCACCATTCAGCTCAACCATTTTGAAGGGAACTGAATGATCCGATACACGCGCCACCATCAGCGAGACATTGGAGTGAGCATGACACACCCTCAACTGCCCCTGCTATTTCATGTCAAACAAGGAAACTATCTATTAACATAATGGTCCAGGGTTCTCACATTTACAGAACTTGAAATAAAAATTGCTTCTAAATTATATAAAACTATGAATATCAATCTGAAAATACAGAAAAAGAAAAGTTTATTCCAAACATAATATAAGATTATGCGGAATAGTATTATTATTAGACATAAAAGAGGGTGAGCATCTCTTCCAAATATAAAACCTAACTAGTGGAACCAAGCGGCTGAGGCTGTGGAGCAGGACCGGCATTTAGCCAAGCATTTTTATCAAGGATATAATCTTCCAGTTTATAATATGCCTGTCTACATAGAGTGCGTTTTATGCATGTTTTAAATTTTTTCTCATTCAGTTCGAGAATCTCACGTGGTATTTTATTATAAAACTTAATACAATATCCCATAAAAGAAGTGTGTACTTTAGCCAATCTGAATCGGGGTTGATCTAATTTATTCCTATTTCTAGTATTAANGAAAAAAAACAATTTATAGTATGAAATATTAAAATGAGGCAGTGGCAACCAAGGGATGACCAGTCTCCACTGACGGCGCCCGTTCACGAACATGACGCGTGCATCAGCACCATTCAGCTCAACCATTTTGAAGGGAACTGAATGATCCGATACACGCGCCACCATCAGCGAGACATTGGAGTGAGCATGACACACCCTCAACTGCCCCTGCTATTTCATGTCAAACAAGGAAACTATCTATTAACATAATGGTCCAGGGTTCTCACATTTACAGAACTTGAAATAAAAATTGCTTCTAAATTATATAAAACTATGAATATCAATCTGAAAATACAGAAAAAGAAAAGTTTATTCCAAACATAATATAAGATTATGCGGAATAGTATTATTATTAGACATAAAAGAGGGTGAGCATCTCTTCCAAATATAAAACCTAACTAGTGGAACCAAGCGGCTGAGGCTGTGGAGCAGGACCGGCATTTAGCCAAGCATTTTTATCAAGGATATAATCTTCCAGTTTATAATATGCCTGTCTACATAGAGTGCGTTTTATGCATGTTTTAAATTTTTTCTCATTCAGTTCGAGAATCTCACGTGGTATTTTATTATAAAACTTAATACAATATATATAGATAGTTCATTATCAGCGAGTAACATAGGCTTATATATAAAATTTTATCCCCGTACTTCCACGGGAACGGGAAACCGCGTGACGTCCGCTAGTATAATATACAACGTTTTAGAACCCCAAATTAAGGTGACAGTAGCGAAACAAATATGGTTTTAGTGTTGCTGTGTATACAGAATAGCCTACAATAAATTAAATTTATTCTAACAACATTATCAATAGGTAAACAATCTATTACCAAAACAACCACAATTCCCCAAGGAAATAGGTTAGGAAATAGGAAGGTTGAAACAAAAATCCATCCCATCCACACTTAGTTTATGAAGTTAACAGGAAAAACTACGTATAAACAGGGAATTGGGTAAATGAAACGGCAATCCATCCATCAAAGGGGTGACAAACCGTGTCGGGATCGATTTGTGGCACACTGCTGGGAGACATATTGGGTTGTGTCATGCAAAGTCACGCGCGGTAACATCACGCACCATATTGTTGTAAGGCCGCGGATGCATTGAGAGCGGTGGACGGGACAATTCACATGTACCACAACCACACCACATCGCAGCGACAAAAAGCGGTCATTGGTCAAGCAGTGGTTACGTGTGAATAGTGCCACTGCAGCTTCTTGCAGATGCGTGGTGGTAACTACAAAATATTGATATAGTTGCGAAGTGGTTACGTTGTATTTGCAGACAGACAGATCGACTCAGGCGCGTAATGCCGTTGGGCCGACGGCGACGCAACGTTGAGTTTGCGGGGCGGCCAGCTGCTAGTATGCGGTGTTGCTGGTGGTTGCGATGTGGTCGGTATCGTCCATACCGTTGAATTTGAACTATTCATTTTAATACAAATTAGTGCCCGCCTGCGGTTATTTTTGTGGTGTGGTTGTGGTTGTTCTGTAGTTGTGGTACGTGTGAAACAAGCCTTATAACAACTGATGGTATGTTTGATTTAGATTTTTTTCGAATAATTCGAGTAAATTTAAATGTAACATTACTTGCGATTATACGATTTTCGGATACGGAACACTAAAAAAACGCAATTATGGATATCTTTAACGCAGTTAATATCATTAGATATCTACTACGAGTCCGTAAACGTCGTAAAATTTAACTGGCATGAAATCGCAAATTATAAATCTTTCATTGGCTTTGCAAAGTGCTCGCTTTTTTGTATTTATGTGCAGAGGATTACTGCACGGTATTATATTTCCTGGATGATTAATTTTGTTTCAATAATTATTGTAACATGTTTCGTTGTTTCGCAATAAATATTTGATGCTCTTCCCAAGGCTTCACTCCATCCACAGAAACCGTGCATGTGTGCGTGTGTTCAACAATAAAAAGTAGCCTATGGTAGACGACATATATCAAAAATAGAAAAAAAAGACATAAAAGCTGAAAAAAGCTGTCCTGAATCGACTTCTATCGTGATTCTTTACGTTCTCTTGTAATGAAAAACGGTTTTTAATTTATCGTTCGGGTATCTACGAAGGGATATTAGGGAAAGGTCAATGTACTTTATGGCAAGTTTATCTGGCGCCTACCATAGTACGTTACTAAGCAATATTGTATATTTCTATGACTGAAAGACAAATTAGCCTTATTCCCAAGATATTATATAGTTATTAGATATTAACATATGTATTTTTAAGTTTCTACTAACAATATAAAAATGTGAATGTTATGAATCAATGGTTGTCTGAATAAAAAATATTATATCGTTTATTTAATTTTCTTATTATTATTTATTAAAACAATAATACTATTATTATTATATCCTTAATAATAATATACACATTTAAATAACATTAAGAAAAAAATAAAGTAGAAATATATTTAAAAAAAATAAAATATATTAAATTAGTAGCCCACCGGTATCGGGAACAGAGTCCAAGCTACCGGTAGTCAGAGCTCCTGAGAGAGGAACCTCTTAACTATACGCGCCGTGTCCAGGAGTAATGCTTTCTGGATCAAGCCCTTGTTATTATTATATTTTTTTTTACTTATGATTTTCTTTGTTCAAATTTCGTGTACAAAAAGGAGACGATGCATGGTCCCAAGAAATTTAACCCAGGTCTGGCGCAAACGTTTTATATTTCATATTATGGGTGTACTGTAGCCTACTTTTTATTTGTTGTAATACTTACGGTAACATGCATTGTACAATTGTTTGTTTTCCCAAAATAAATAAATAAACTGGCTAACATGCTTTTTTTCCATTATAGAAGTTTGTAGAGAGGGATTTTAACAAATGAGGAATCGTACACTCTGAGTGACACAGGCTACAAGGGTTAAAAAAATAGAAGATGGCGGATAAAGCATCGGCGTATTTTATGTGATTCGGTCAAATGAGTTATCAAAATTATAGGCTCGATGAGACAATTTGTAAAAGCATAAGTCACTTATTGGTGAAAAAAAAACTGGAATTAAAAGTGATCTAAATTCTTTCTTTCTTTTAGTCAGTTAACATAAATAATTATGAATATTCTGAAACAAAATTAGTATTTATGAAGAAGGCTTCACAAACTTCTTAGGGCAAAAAATTAATTGTTAGCCACCAGATGGAGATATTGTAGTAGTATATTATGTTACTGCTCTTCCTACTCGACAATCGGAGATATAAATCATTAGCGCCGCCAGAGTTGGGTTAATTTTGAACCTTCTCCTTTTGAAAAATAAATCTGATAATCATTTATTTAACTAATCGAGTAAGGTTACATTTTTTATAAAAAGGGCTAATGATTACTGACAACGCTGGCAAGCGTCCGAGGGGTCGCAGTCCATTTAGATGGTCACTAAATTCAATCATCCATAGACACAAAATTCCACGAAGCGCTTCACAATGCCAAGGATAAGCAGATGGCAAAACATCGTGAAGAAAATAACTTAACGTCGGGAAATCACGACCATCAGTAATGAGACGCAAACGAGTGATAGATTTTTTTCTAATTATATAATTAATACCAAAAAAATATATAATTATTATTATTATATTATTTTATATATTATTTATCAGAGGTAAAAATTAGATTTTTTACCTCTGATAAATCAAGAAACATACAAACAATTTGACCTGTTTGTAACATTGGTTAATTAATTTACCAAAATATTTTAGGTTCCACATCTTTGTAAACACACAATTCAATGACCTTCGGTAGCAAACACGACTTTTCAACTTTCTACCGTAAACCCGTAATTGGGTTTTTCTATTACAAAAGAAAATCCCCGTTATAGAGGATTGGAGCGTTCCCAATGAATAGGCCGGACCCCTATCCCGGCGGGAGTCAATACATCGGCAAACTGCGGGTATTCGATAATATACTTCTGCGTACCCCACAGGGAATTTTAACCGTGAAGATTATTGTGATATAATTTGTTTCGATACTTTTTTATGTCGGATCTTTGGCGGTTTGGAGGGTTTTATAAAAATACTGGTTAGGATACTTTTTTACTATTTATTGAAAAGGAAAACTTATAGATTGGGACGTAGTAAGTAGATATAAAGAAAACATGATTTTGCGTTACAGTCTTAACTAATATTATAAATGCGAAAGTGAGATTGTGACTGTTCATTTATTACACCTTCACGTCTAAATCGCTGAAATTATTTTGATGGATTTGAGTAAAGATATACCTATAAAACCCTAGAAACGGTGTTTTGCAAAACGACAACGTAAGCGGGGCTGCAACGGGGCAGGGTCGTCTTGGCGGTGTCTCTTGACATCGCCAATGCCTTCAACTCCCTGCCCTGGAGTTGCATCAGGGAGGCACTCCGGTATCATCGGATGCCGAACTACCTCCGTCGCGTTGTCGAGGCCTATCTGACGGACAGGGCCGTCATCTACCCCGGTCACCGGGGAGAATGGAACCGGCGAGAGATGTCGTGCGGTGTTCCACAGGGTTCGGTTCTGGGGCCGCTCCTGTGGGACATCGGCTACGACTGGGTGCTGCGCGCCGACCTCCCTAGGGGCGTCAACGTAGTCTGCTACGCTGACGACACGCTAGTCTTGGCGCAGGGGGGGTCGCACCAGGCGGCGGCCGAAGTGATGACACGCGGGGTTGCGACAGTCGTTGAGAGGATCCGGCAATTGGGTCTCGAGGTGGCCCTGCACAAGTCCGAAGCCATGTGTTTTTATGGTTCTCGGAACAGGCCACCTATGGGATCCCAAATAACGGTAGGAGGGGTTCACATTGGCGTCGGGTCGACGATCAGGTATCTGGGGCTCGTTCTCGACAGCCGATGGAACTTCGAGGAGCACTTCCGACGTTTGGCTCCCAGACTGGAACGGGCCGGGGCTGCCTTCAAGCGGCTCCTGCCTAATCTAGGGGGTCCAAACGCCTCCTGCCGGAGGCTCTATGCGGGGATCGTGCGGTCCATGGCCCTTTATGGGGCCCCAGTGTGGGCACTTACGTTGAAGAGGCGACCTGCCCGCCAGCTCAACGCGTCCCAAAGGGTCATGGCCATCCGGCTGGCCCGGGGATACCGCACGATCTCCGGCGAGGCGGCGAGCCTTCTTGCCGGATTAACGCCATGGGATCTGGAGGCGAGAGCCCTCGCGCACGTTTACGCGTGGCGCGTGGAGGCGCTTCGTCGGGGCGAAACTCCGCTACCGCGGCAAATTGCATCGCGGCGGACGGAGCTCCGGCAGGATACCATGGCGATTTGGAAACGGCGACTGTCGCAACCCAGCGCTGGGCACGCCACAATTGCGGCGATAAGACCCCTCTTTGAGGAGTGGCTGGAGAGGCGCTTCGGCGTCCTCACCTTCCGCCTGACGCAGGTACTTACCGGACACGGCTGTTTCGGGAGGTACCTGTTTCGAATTAAGCGGGAGGACACGCCCGGGTGTCAGCACTGTGAGGATCGCCCGGAGGACACGGTGGAGCATACGGTGGAGGTCTGCCCTGCTTGGGCTGAGCACCGCCGTGTCCTCGTCGAGGCGATCGGCGGCGGCAACCTCTCGCGTCCGGCCCTGGTTGAATCCATGGTCCGGAGCGAGGAGGCTTGGGAAGCGGTCACCTCCTTCTGCGAAGCAGTAATGCTAGCGAAGGAGGAGGCGGGCCGCGCGAGGGAAAGGCAAGGCCTTCGCCCCAACCGCCGCAACAGGAGAAGACGCCCCGGGCGTCGGGAGTCGCAGGGCGATCCCCGGCCACCGTAGGCGCGGGCCTGCGGACGGCGAGCGTTGGGTGGCTCGCTGTCCGATCCCACCAGGCCCGGGTCGATGGCGCGTTGTGTTTCACGCGCGCCTCAAAGAGATGTCAGCATAAAGAAGGGGCCCGCTAGGGCCAGAGCCTGCCAGGGTTGCGGAATTTGTTCGAAAGAGTCACCGCGGCCCTGGAACGCAAAGGGCCTTGGAAGAAACACGGATGGGTTTTAGTCAGTAAGAGTCTGACACGCCCTTCCGCTCCACCCAGAGCGGAAGAAGTCATTTGATGATTTCCCATCGTTAAAAAAAAAAAAAAAAAAGCGGGGCTGCAAGCCTAAACTAGTTTATTCATAAATAGATTTAAAAACAATATTTTTAGACAGTAAAATGTTCCCATGGCAAAATCATAAAAGCCTTTACAGCAACGCGTCGATCGATCCGTTATCGCGATCGTGTGGAAAGCTCCAACTTTTCCCTCCTGCAATCGCGAATCGACAAGCGTTACGCTGCAAAGACACGTGTGAAAAGGCCTTTAGGCATTTCGCTATAGAAACTTATATTTCAAAGTGGTGATATTGTTTGTTTATAGATTATTGTGTATGTTTGTGAAAGGTAATCTCAGAAAGTACTTACTGATCCGATTAAGAAAATTATTTCGTTCATGAAAGGCTACAATCACTCGGAGACCATGGCCTATATCCGAATTGAGAATTTGAGTAAGAAACATGTCAAACCTCATTTGAATGTCAAAGTTTAACAGGCTTTCAGATTTAATTATCTAGAGTTTGATAAATACTCAACTTCAAAATCTTAATTAAAAAACCGATCAATAGACCAGGCCCGGGTCGATGGCGCGTTGTGTTCCACCACAGAAGACTGGTCCCGCTAGGGCCAAAGCCTGCCAGGGTTGCGGAATTTGTTCGAAAGAGCCATTGCGGCCCTGGAACGCAAAGGGCTTTGGAAGGAACACGGATGGGTTTTAGTCAGTAACAGTCTGACACACCCTTCCGCTCCAACCAGAGCAGAAGTCATTTAATGATTTCCCACCGCTAAAAAATACAAAAATCCTACTTTTTATCCTACAAAAGTGCACGTTTCCTGTGGATGTAGGGTTTTGGCTTAGCAGTAGTTGAAATGGTTGTCTTTGACAACAATTGTTGTCAACCGCACCTCAGAGTTGTAGCTATCAGGAGACATGAAATTTCACTCCTTAGCTGTTAGCACAAAGCCGTGGAAGAAAGCTAGAGCTATAAATACAGCAAAACGAAAGTCAGTTTATCAATAACTATGCTTATGACGTCAAGAAAAGCAAATATCGACGTCCATTGAAATAAAATTGGCAAAAAGCTTGAAAATGTTTCGGTGAAGCTCGCATGTTTACTCGGCCCGCTCTGTCGGTGAGTTCCGGCCATCGTTTGCTTAAACATTTCTCTTTTAAACGTTTACATCATATGTAGATGCTCAAAGTTTTTGGTCTTGTAGACTTCATGAGGAATTTTAAGTATTTTTTTGGGGCTCTAGAGATAGACAAAATGTTCAAAATTCATACATTCTATACCAAAATGTTTGGGATCATGTCAATCACGTACATTTTTATTCTTCGGAAATCGCTATCGCTGAAACAGTGTAATTTTGTCTAGATTCTATGTCTCAAGTAGACCCCATAGAGTTTTACAAATTACGTATTGCAACCTCAAATCGGGAAATAGAACAGAAACACTCTTTATTGTACATCATACAAAAATAACAGTAAGAGCTTAAATGAGCTGAAACCAAACTTTTACAGACAACCTTTACATGGTTTTGACAGAGAAGGAGAAATATAAGTTCTCGAAATATCTTAAAAACACCCCAAACAATTGGGTATATCTGTACTCTCGTGGGATTTTCTACGTTAAGGATAGTGTTGATTTTGATTTTTCTACATTATGGATAGTGTCCATGTAAGTCTGTTTAGACCTTTATCCCCTGTCTGGACCCCGGTCCCGGTATACTTCACTTTGGGAATAACTGTCTAACATCATACGGATGGCAGGAAATGTAACAAAAATAACATAATAAAGACTATCGGATGTTTTCAAATGCGAATACCTTTACTTGTTAGCGATTTTTCCTCAGAGCAATTACTTTTATGATTTCACGCGGAAGTTCTAGCTGAAAGCGAGAGAATAGAGATGTGGTGTGTTTTCGTTTTAAAAGTATGTAGGTTCTTTATAGAGTTGCAAAAATGGAACCATAAAATAATCGTCTAGTCCATGTCTTCGCCTGTCCGAATGTTTGCAATCATTTGACTTTGATACCTACTACTTACACTAAAGAAATAATTTTTTTTTTTTTTTGGGAGTCGGGAAATGTGACCTGAAATTACGAAGAAACAAATTAAGGATCCTCATAGATGTTAACTGACAGACTACAAAATCTTTCACTGTGCTAAGTGTTTGGTCCGACATGAACTTGGCGGGTTTTTCTTCCTTTTTTGGTGCTGTGCAACTAATTTTATTAGATTTCAAGAAGTTGGTGGACAATCATGTTATGGGTTTTTAGCGATTAGCATATATTGAAAATGAAATCTTTCACTCTTCACAAAGGTTTACATCGGTACCTATACATTTGTTTCAGAAGTAGTAATATAACACACAACGCGAAACATATATGATCCTTTGTGAGAGACTGGAGTCCATACTAGGATACCCTGATAAAATCTACCGTGTAAAGGCTTTTCAGATTATAATTTTATTTATTTATTGTCCGATATATCTCAATATACATTGGTTTCGATGATAAGATAACTACTTAAACTTAATTTAGAAGCATCAGGAATGTTTTCTTTCAGTTTGTATCTTATGAACAAAACATTTATTTTAATCGCATTTCCGAGTTCACGTTTTGGACACCTGCCTAGTTTCTATATCAATTTAGTATGACCAGCAACAGCTTACATTTTCAATTTAAATTCTTTATAAATAGTTTAGTTTGGCATCTAAAATATTCGAGTTAGTCTTTAATTACTTCGTTTATTAATGTTTTCCTTTGTGGTAACAATTGGGAAAGGAATTTAACAGAATATGGTTGCGGGCTTGTTTTGTTATCTACCTGTAGGTACCTTCTATGTTTATTGAAGTAGCTTTTAATGGAGTAATTATAAGTTCCATACACGACGATTCTTCAATTGGGCTCTGTTTTATTGAATGTCGTAAGAGAAAAACAAACTGATTTTTCGTGATTTTTACCTGTATAGAGTAAGTCCCTAAACACTTGATAACTTATTAAAATATTCTTTTTAGTCCTATATATCTTACTCACTTCCCACCTGTGATGGTTTGTCTCTGCGCCAGCCTAAGATACGGTATAATCTATCGGAGTTCGCCTTTGTAAAGTGTGTTTTACTCAAAGTATTAATAATTGATAACTAGGATGTCTAGATTAAAATTCAAATTTTTGGTAGTCATTATCGATCTACATACATTTAGGCGTCCATCGCAACACATAACATAAAAACTTCTAAATACAAAAGAACTGAAGGTCCGCAAAATTGCACTATAGTTAAAATATCTACTCGTTTTGCACATAATATTTATTTGAATTGAATTGGATAAATTCATATTTTTGTATCATACAAATTGTGTAATTATGTCGCATAAAATTAAACCAAAATACCTACTATGGGGTTGTAGTTTTTTTTTTTCAAAATTCCCTCCTTTACGATACTGTAACGTTACTATACGACACATTCCTGCAGTATCAGAGTTAAGTAAATAAACTAACACTACCTATGAAAATCCAGCATTTTTCAGTTAAAAACCTAATTTCATACAGATCTCGCATAAAATTATATCCTTGCGCTCGGAAATAAAATGATTTCCGGCTGAAGTAGCGTTGAAACTTGTATTACCTGCGTTTGTAAACTTGTGCAAGTGAATCAAATATTATGTTTACAAGTGTTTTATACAATGTGCAGTTTTCTTCTATTACGAGTAACTTACTTGTATATTTATTGTATACTAGTTGCCGCCCGCGGCTCCACCCGAAAATTATCCCAAGGGAACATATTCTCGGGACAAAAAGTATCCTATGTGTTATTCCAGACTATAATCTACCATTGCGCCAAATTTCATTAAAATCCATTCGGTAGTTTTTGCGTGAAATAGTAACAAACAACCATCCATCCATCCATATAAACTTTCGCGTTTATATTATTAGTAGGATGTAACTAGTACACCTAATACTACCTGCAGTACTCCTTCTATATTTAAATTCATCCAAATTTCTTCGTCGAACTTTTCTGTAACCTACATATATATATTTATATGTAGGTATATATATACATATTTTTTAATTATTATTATTATTATTCTTTCTAAAACATACAGATATTTAAATAACATGGTGATACACTTAATTCTAAGTTCAGATATTGGACATCTGTGTCTGAACTGCGCTCAATCCCCCGTCGCAGGCGCACTTATATGGTGGATGTACACCATATACTCTTTATTATGTAAAGAAGAGTATTAACATATGCATTAACATAAAGTAAAGAGTAATCTTTGACAGTTACGAGTTGTCAAAAGTCTGAAAATCTGGTACCAGTCCTGCCAAAGTCTGCCTGGTTACCGAATTACTGGGTTGTGGAGGCCCGATAGGCTGTCGCTCCAAGTAAAATACTGCTTGCCAGCTTCATCCAGTTAGACTAGAAGCTAGCCCAAACATAGTTAGGGGAAAGCTAGGCTATTAATGAAGCTGGGTTATAAATCAAGTTTTTCATAAATCATTCACCATTTTCCAACTTAAAGACTTGCAAGTATCAGTTCTGAATCCTCATATTTTCCTTACATGACTGACTCAAAGTGACAAAATAAAAATAACACCAATATCATTGGTAGAAAAACATCTCTTTTTCTCGGAAACTCTGCAGGAAACAAAACCATAACATTAGAAGTTTATGCTCAATAAATAACAGGAGTTAACCTTTTCTAATTGATTGATGGATAGCTGTTGTGTAGCGCTCTTATTGAACGCACACCACACGAGTTCCGGGAACGTGTTCTACCATAATTTAATCATCTTAACAGAAAAGTTCAGGACTTCAGGTAGCGGGGCATATCGTACCCCTGGTGCGACACTGTCACTTATGCAAAAATTGAAATAATGAGTTAATTATGTAATAACTGTCCTAAAGCACCCCTTTACTTGGTGCGATAACGTTACTTTCGTAGTACACATAGTTTGACGTTGTAGTATAAGCTATTCATCTTGTCTTAATCTTGAAATATCATTATTTTTTGAGATGTCAAAATTTTAAAGGCTTCTCCTGAAAAATTGCATTTATGCATAAGTGACAGTGTCGCACCGGGGGTACGATATGTCAGGGAAGGTAGTTGCAATTGGTATGAGATCCAAAACATTAAAAATCATTCCCTGTCTGAGTCTTTGTTTCCTGATTGCTATAACCTGGGGGTCTTTAAGTCAAGAGTGAATTGGTTGCTTCTATTACAGAGTGTCCATCAAGTGAGATTGTGGTCAAACGCAGACATGTCAATAATAATAAAAGAAAAAACATTTTTATGAACAAAGAACAACTTCCCCCCATATCCTACAAAGCATCTCCGCTGTAAAAGCTCGGCCGGAGGATACAAGACGTAACGTTGCATAATATGGCGCGTGTTCAGCCAAAGTATTCGTTATGGTATTTGCTACACCTAGCCAACGGGGGCATACGTTTTTCGATATGACGCTGAACGTCAGGTGTTCATCTCGTGACCTAGTTATCAAATTCTATTTTAAAACAACAGCTTAAGTTTCAAACGGGAGTGTGTTAGTTGTTGTCGGTTGTGGCGTTTCGGTTGTGAGGGGCCGGGAGCCCTCCCTCTAGGAGAGAGCGTTGCCAGCGGCGGAGAGCACTTGAGACTCTGGCGAGGTGATCCGAGTGGCGATATTCGCGAGTTGGGGGGCTCGCTCGCTGCATCCCTCTTGCTCGCGACGCGCCTGGCGGCGGGAGGCAGCCGCACCGGCCCGGCGTCACTCACATCGTTTCGGTCTCCCCGATCGTGTGTCCGATCCTCTCCTACCCGCGACGTACGATCTCTCCGATATCTACCGGTACTAAATCGAGCGCGCCGCGTCCATCGCGACTTTTATTAAAAACATATCCCTTATTTCGTGAATTACCCACCACGGTCCCATCACCAGCTCTCCGGACTACGGTCAGTAAAGTTTCATTTAATTATTAAGTTTTTGTTTTGGACTTTTCCTAGTGAATTAAAGGACCGTTATATTTAAGACTTTACACGTGGTTAGTCGGCATTGTAGAATTTTGTTTGTCGGTGCAAATAAAGGATTGTTTGGAATGTGGTAAAGGAAAATCGTCCGTATAGAAAAGCGGCCGGCCCCGCGGCGCCCGGTCTCATTTGCATCTGTCAAGCACTAGGTGAGTACCTGCTGCGTCTGCTTTTTAAAATCCTTCTGGTTTTTTTAAGTGTCCTTGAGAAGATCTTTCTTGGATAGCTTTAATCTTGACACAGCGTGATTGCTAAACAAACGGAGGGTGGTAACTTTAATTATTTTGTCATCGTTCTAATTATCTCGCGGTGGGCAATCTGAGTAATTAAAGTTTCATATAAATCTTCACCTGTCTGGAATTCTTTGTTTAAAGTGAATCTTTAATTTTGTGTTGGTAATTTAAAGATCTACTAATTACTTGCGTGATTTATGTTTGTCTATAATGTTATCTATTTCCGTCTTTGTCGTCGACTCAATTATTTTTTACATGACGCATTTTTAATAATGTATTTCGAAACAATTCGTGTCTGAAATTTTCATATAACACTGAACTGTACCGCTGAAACAGCGCTGTAATTATGTTTATTGAAAAATGTCTGGCATAACTTTACTGACATTTTTTCTATAGAACTTGATCGAAGATCTGTAATATAAATGTTGAATAGAGTAAATACACATACCTAGTTCCACATTGAACTTTAGTTTCCAATTTATTGTACAAAACGCTATAAATTGTGTAAAAGCGCGCCAAAGGGCTTATTGCGGAAGTTGGAAACTTTCCACTAATTTGGGTACAAACTAGTCTTAGCAACTATTAATTAAAAGGTAATAAATACCGTTTGAACAATGCTTTGTAACAATTCCATTTGGAATTATTTGACGTCGATTTGAATAACAAAAAGTTTGGTTGACTTTGGCTCGTTTTTAATTTTCTTTTTCATTGTTTAACGTGCCTTCTATTCTATTGTACCAAGTAAAAGGTTGTTAAGTTTCTCTTGTTCTTAAGTATTTTGTTCTAGAACAAAGATATCGATCGTATTACCCAGTAACTGGGTAGTGGAGTTCAGATAGGCAGCCACTCCATGTAAAATACTGGTGTTCAGCTGAATCTGGTTTGACTGGAAGCCGACGCCAGCATAGTTTGGAAAAGGCTAGGCAGACTTTGTTCTAAAACCATGAAAATATTAGTCATTCAATCCGTACGTTTGTGGCTAAGATATTGGATTGCGGAAGAGGTTTTCTGTAAGACAGAGATCCACTAGTCCCTTGTGGTTGGATGGCTCATGGCTCGGGTGGTTCGCATGGCTCATACATGTATGAACGTAAACTGATCTCTTTCATATTGGTATTAAGGCGGGTCAGTGAACACCGTACTATGTGTCACCCTTGTAAATTCGTGGTTTCGGATTCCATGCATGGATGATTTGATGTTTTTTCGGTATTTCTGTTTTAGTATTAAAGTTTGAATGTTGGAAAAACGTCAGTTAAAGCATTTTCCCATACAAAAGCTGTCAAACTGTAATATTTATTGAAAAATAAATATTACTTGAAAAATTAAAAACCCATACCTAATAGTATAAAACAAAATGCTTACTTCTTCTAAACCACACAATGGATTTTGATACAATTTTTCAAACTAATAAAAAGGATACACGAGGAATTTTTATGAAGGTATGTAAAACTCTTCCGTTGCTGAGTGACTGAATAACTGACATATAACGGACAGTCGAATCTTCTGGTCGTAAAAAGCTGAAATTTGGCATTATAGGTTCCTTGGGATGTGTAGGGGAGCACTAACAGAGGATTTCCCGAAATTCCTACGGGAACGGAAAAAAACGGGATATGCGCATACGAAGTCGCGGGCAAAAGCTACACAGCACTGACAATACTGGTTCATAGCAATATTTTGAAACTATTATAAATCCTGTTACCGAAAATAGAAATAAACATTTCAATTGTATAAAACGTCAAAAAACCTCAAACTAGACAAGGATAGTGTATCTATTCTGACGAAATATTCCAAGCAGTCTGTTGCAGTTAGTGACATCAAATCTGTGATAAAAGACAACAAATTCATATAAATTAGTATTGCCAGTGTTTTGTTTATAATTGTCGTATCGTCGTCTCCACCTTGTATAATTTGCACTCGTCCGAAGCCGGGACTGGCCGCTTAGATAAAATTACTTGTTTTTCCTTCGTATATAAATTGTTCGTATTTTATACAGACTTGACAAAAATATATTAATTCATTGCTGAGAAGAGCCCTCCCATTCTTCTTTCTACTGTGAAAAAAAACTATTAGCTACTTACGAGTAAAATGATAATTAATACTTTTTTCAGTCACAAAACTTATTATTCAAATTCAAAAATATGTGATATTATATCACATATTTTACAGTTACAAAGATTAGTAACAGTGGACTAAAAGCTCTCGTGTGCTATAACATCAGAATAAAAATACAGTTACTAATGAAAAACGGATGAAAAACACCTGGATCCTCACACAATATCGTCAAGGGTATTAAGATAAATTCATTGAGATAAAAGTTATCCCATTGAGTTTGTTTCATTTTGCCGACACGTCATTATTTTAATGGACTTTAATGAAAATTGATGACTCTTTTTGATTCAATTACTTTCACCGAGTTCGTAAAATCTTTTTGTTTTTGTTCTGATACAAAAATATTTTATTAAAATTTTTCTCCTGGATGTTGTCTCTTTTTTTATAGAGTAAAACAAAATTCCCAATTGTTTAAACATAATAAATTAATAACTAAATTCCATAACTTCAAAACTTAATCTCACCAAAAATACAAAACACCGGAAATTATCTTCAAAACCTTTCTTTGACACTTTATCGGCTTCCGGAAAATCTGGAAAAACTCAACTTACCGAACCACGTTTGTAACAATATAAAATATACTTCGACACTTTGATAAAACGTCGACAGCTAAATAAACCTCAGAAAATAAAAAAACTACACTGCAAAAAAATAACAAAAACCTAGTACAAACGTCAACAAAGTTATTTATTTCAACAAATAAAATAAATACGTCGCTAACTTTCCCCTTTTTGGCTCTTTAAAGGCTAAATTATATACGCTTGGGGTGCAAAAATGGAGACGTATGCCACAGTAGGGACCCGAGAGTTATAGTAGGCGACCTACATGGCTAGAAAGTGCTACTCTATTCATATTTTATATTCCATTACATGAGACGGTGGGTTATTCAATAGTTGTTGTGGCCGCAATTTTTGCGGAACGTTCTTGGAGTCTTCGATACAATATTGGGGCACGGGAGAAAAATTACAAGCTCATGACATAGGTATTTCTCGGACGTGGGAATGGTTTGAGGTGGACGCAGTGATGTATAAGTAACAGTATAATGGTATTTACGTTAACGGATACTTTCAGGACTTGTGGGATGGGCTTGTACTGTTAGTGATGTGTTTATTGGCCTTTTGATGCATTTTTTTAGTTTCTTTTTTTTGTGAGAGTATTTTTTTATGTACCTACAATCAATTCAGTTTTAATAATTGAAGCCCAAGTTTTTGTCGCTCAAATCAATATACCCAAGCATTGATCGTCTGTGCTATAACACGTTTACAACTGGACATAACTATTGAAGTAGTTTTACAATATAAACGTAATTTTAATAGTTTATTTACGAACACCTGAAGGGATACATAAAGCTTAACGTCCCCTTTAAGAAAAGCCGTCAACTCATGCATACAAAATACTTTCTGTTATCACAGGAAATGAAATACTAACAAAATATTGCAAAATGTTCGTACAATATTCCACCGTAAATAATAATTTATTGTGACATATTTTATATTACATAATTACTGTAGCTACCTTAACTTTTAAGTAAGATAATACCCTGTCTAAAATAATGGCTCTCAAAGGCTCTTTGAGACGATGTCACTTTAATTTTGTTTCCCTTGACAGTGAGCAAACCAGTGAGTCCTTTAAAGACGTGAAATGTTTCAAATAAAATGTATTTGTACAATCAAACGTATTTCAGGAAGTGAAGGTAAAGAATGCATGAAAAGAGAAAGATCTTTTTACCGAAAATACACCATGAAAGATAAAAAGCTCAGTAAGAAAAATTAAAACATTCATTTCATTCAAAACTGCCCCAGGTGCATAAGCTGCACCATTTTTTTTTTTAATGATGGGAAATCATCAAATGACTTCTTCCGCTCTGGGTGGAGCAGAAGGGCGTGTCAGACTCTTACTGACTAAAACCCATCCGTGTTCCTTCTAAAGCCCTTTGCGTTCCAGTGCCGCGGTGACTCTTTCGAAGAAATTCCGCTACAAGCTGCAGCATACCAAGTAATAAAGATAATAAAAATCTTGCTGTACATCATTTTTAAGGTGACTTGACCAAAAGGTCGATAAGCTTAATACTAGGTGCTTAGCATTTTTTTTGCCCAACTATATTGCAGTTGGCTTTCAGTTTAACCAGATTAAGCTGTGTGTGTAACACCAATATCTTATACAGAGTGACTATAACACATAACAGATGAACAGCTTAAGGTAAATAACTTGTTTACATATACAGTACTGGATGACCTGGACCTGGATGTTTTTTTTTTGGCAAACGTTTTCTAAAAATTAAACCCATCTAAATCGATTTATCGTCCAAACTCCCTGCATACTAAATTTCATGAAAATCGTTGGAGCCGTTTCCGAGATTCAGATTATGTATATACATAATATATACTAGAATTGCAAAGGTATTAGATATGTACGAAATGTAAGAGATTAAACGCAAAACCTTAAAAGGGTTTCATTATTATGAACGTTTACTATGGTACTATCCATGCTAGGTATAGAAAAGAAAAACAGCTGTTTAGTACATTTCGTCAAGTTATGAAAAAATAAATTTATGAGGCGGTTTTTTTTTATTTTGTAATTTCATGCTATTGTTGTTCATAATAATGAGCGCAATGTCCCTTTTCATGTTTTGCGTTTAATCTATTACGCACTGTAGATCATGTCGAAGATCAAAACGTTAAATACTTTAAACCCGTCAACATAATGACATAGTTTCTTCAGGAACCAACAGAAACCACGGACAAAAGCTAGAAAAATAAATACCGCTGTAACTACGGGCGATGTCTTGCCTCCGGTTATGTAGGTACATCATGACGACATAAAATGAATTGCTCAAAGAATAATAGCGGAACTTATAGTAAAGGAATTATCTACATCCCTTTGTTATTGACGTAAGCTTTTGCTTGTTTTCTCTCTGATCTTTGAGCAGAAGAAAAACACAAAGTGATCCCGTTGCTTTATTCCCACGCAGTGCTCAACGAATGGAAAGGGCTACTCCAATATTTGTTGATAGTGGTTTGAGTAATCTGCGATTGAAATCCATGTCTTTGGAATACAAGATAAGTTGAACAAAAAAAGCAAAGTTCAAAATTTGGCAAGTTACGTAGGTACTTTTTTAAGTACTACGTCGGTACCAAAAAAAACGTTGATTTTATATTACAAAGAAAATGGCCTCGCCCGATTTAGTCTACTGAGCACAATGGCTACTGCTCAGCATGAGGAGTTCAATTCCTAAGTCAGACAAAATGATATTTAGATTTTATCTCAAATTTCTCTGTTAGAGAATCCCGTTAGTGCCCCGGTGATGATAATAATGTGAACCTATTAATACCTAGTACCTGCAACAGTTCGGCTGTTATGTTTTAATCTCATATAATAGGGAGTATATGAGATTAAAACATAACAGCCGAACTGTTGCAGGTACTAGGTATTAATAGGTTCACCTCTGCCTAACCATTCTTTAAAGTTATCTTATCTAATTACAAAACAACTAAAATAAAATAAAATAATTTGAACGCCTCAAGGCAACAGTCGTAGAATATAAAATTATTAACGAAAAATCACGAAAAACATATTTTTATAAATACAAGAAAGAAATCTCTAGATATTCTTTGAAGGTCACTTTAATAAACTTACCGTAATGTCAGGGCCCAAGATACCGGTGTAGCAAGTAGTAAGTACAGTGCGCCAGTGAAACTCACTACCGCGAAACGAAAGCTGCAATGGATGCCTAGATTAGTTTTTGCTAAGCAGTGTGTCGCTAAGCAATTGTAGCGACAGCAAAACAGACGGATATCTTTAAAAAACCTTGGCTTTTAAAAAGTGCTTCTTCAAAAATATGTGGATCTTAAAAAAAGGTTTACATACTCAAATTTTACTGAAAAAGAAAAGAAACTCACCGTAAGAGCTCTAACAGAAGCTTAAACATCAAATAAAACTTATCCTGATACTGAAATATATAATTAAAGTTTTCAGTATCAGGATAAATTTGTGTTAAAATATCAACTTCCTCAAACAGGAACTTTGAATGTCGATGGTATTATAAAATTTATTTTTCATTCTCGAAATTTCCAAAACATTCTAAATTATTTGAAGCATATTACAGTATATACAAAAAAAATATGGTAACAAGGGTGAAAAATATGATAGAATATTTTTTTTAAATCCCGGAAAAGCTTTATGAAAAATGCATACTTAATAACATAAAGCGATACGATATTATGGATTCTGAACCCCAACCTAAGCGTAAAATAATTGGGGCGTAATATAATATCCACCCCGATTTGAAAAATGGGATAAAACGTTTTCCTAAATCGGAACCATTTGAAAAATTCGAAACAGCTTCGAGATACTTTTTAATAATTATACTTCTACAACTATCATACATTTAACGATCATAGACACGCTAATAGTTTATACCGATGTTTTACACGTTTAACAAACCTATTTATCTAATGGAACACATTAGAACAGAAAAGCACTCCATAAAATAAGAATTTCCATTCGATCTGAGTTCAAAGCGAGTTGTAAAATCGATTTTATTGCTTTCACATCATAAAGTCCTGAACGCATTTTTACATCGATAGTACCTAGATAAGTACCCACTTCCTTCGTTATAGTACTTATAAAATACTCTGAGCAAGTTTCGTTGTTATCATCAATACCGCCCCATGTTTTATGAGCATTTTATGCCACGCAGAAGCTGCGGTCTTGTTTAATATACCACAAGATCAGTGTGGCTTTTTACCATTTATTATAATATGAGTAGGTACAGAGAAAAGGTCAGGGTGGGAGGAATAGGAAATAATCCTTTGTTTTTTTATGGAAGTAACTAACTTGAAGCAACTATGGTAATTAACAGATAATTTGAATATATGAATGAAATTTGTAATAGTAACGAAATAAAATGACTTAAAATTTTAAAAAGATACATCAAACAATCTATCCCGATGTTTTTGCCATCAGTACGTAACTGCGCTCGCGACCAACGTAGGTACGCGACAGTGTCAACAACCTGACAGGTCTTAGCGCAGTCTTCCTGAACAGGTTCCAGGGCCAGTAGTAATCCTTGTGAACAGGGCTTATGTCACATAACGTCATTCTGATAATACACTTAACTATTTATTAGCTCCGGATTCCTACGTGCTGGCATTCGGTAATTATGCTCGGGTATTTGCATTGCAGGGGCGTTGTGCTTGGTGGTATAGAGAGAGTGGCTACTGTATAGGGCGACGGAAATTCGGAGGTTAACATTTCCGATTTAAAATATTTACTCTTTTCATGTATTTTCTGTAAGTATTTGGTCTAGTAACGTTTTAGCAGTGGGATATCAGTGACTAGAAGGTACTAAATAAGGTCCAATCTACTTAATTATGGAAACAGAATTAATAAACCGTAGACAGGCGTCAAATAATTTAATAATTTCTTAGTCAATCAAAATGATCGCTAGCAAAATCCACATGGGTATATCCTATGAGAATTTTGCTACCGATAAAAGCGTTTTTTTAAGAGTACGACTGTCAAAAGTCCAAAATGTTTCGGATTTACCATTTCGGTAGCGACAGTCTGACTGTCAAAAAACAAACTGCGATCATTTATCCAGCTGCAGATTGTACCTACCCAAGACGGAAGAATGAAGGAGGAGAATTACTTGGTATCAATACAACCCAAATATTTACCCACATAAGTTCACAGATTACCTAATATTAAACGGCACAATATATACAGACATAATATGCACAATTACCGATATTGACGCCTCAATGTTTGTGCATACATACATACCAATGTACCAATGAAATAGATATGAGGTTGTACTGTGGTATTAGGTACCTGGTATTTATGTACTAGGTACCCAATACCTTACCGCAACCTTAGCTCAGACCGCAGATCACGACGATATCAGCAGAGTATAAAAAATACTAGGTTAACGGTTCTTGGCGCCACTTTTGCGGTGAAGATAAATATTGTTTTCTAGATGTCATTGAAGTTTTATGCTAATAAAATTATATATATTTGGTTTTATTGCAATTGAAGAAACGAACAAGGTCAATAATAATATTGAGTGTCAATGAGCCAGATTGTGTAACTTCAATTAGTTTTTTATGAGCCTGGTGTCTGGAATTGTGCCTGGAATTGTGCCCGGATTTAGCATAAGTTCGCCGCTTATAGCATAGGAGTTAAATACTCGTAAAACTGACGAAGTAACGTCATCTCTGCCAAAATCTTTGGGGAATACCTAGGCGTGATTAAATATTATTTACAAGTATAAGTACCCCGTCACCAATGTACCTAAATATTATATAGTAAAATCATGAAAACAAACTACATTTTATCAACCAAAGAAGTGAATGTTGCCTTCTCTAAAAGAGACGACGCCATGCAGTAAGATATTGTCAAATTGCAATAATTTATACCGTATTATTGTCAATAATATTATTGTGTATTTGTCTACTTAATACCAACACAGATAATTTAATTTACCATGAGAGAAAGCATAAGCTACTAGTATTGAAATGTAGATTCTCTGCGCGTGTTTATGTATGTAACTAATTTAATTACTAGCGTATAACATCGCCTGGTATCGTAATTGGATTATATATTATGTATTTGTGTACTCCAGTTGTTCAAACGTATGTCATAATCCGAATAGCGACTGTCGTGTGGCGGAATGTCTTTGACTGTTGCGGGCTTATCTTGTTGGGTGTTTAGTATAAAAATATTGGGGGTGCGGATATTGCATATATATGTATGTCACTGTAAACAGGCAATCCTGTAAGATTAGCAAATAGTGAAGACTAGACAGGAGGAAAAAAATGATAATTAGTGTGTGCTATGCTTGAACGTTTGGTTTTCATACAAAATTTGACTTTAAAAAAAGCAAAGATTTTGTGCAGATTGCTAAGTCCTGTCTTAAGCGATAGGCTGAATGAGTTTTTTGCAGCCACTCGACTTGTGTTTATTTTGTGATGGGTAGTTTGTTTTTACCTTTTACCTGAAATCGGGGGGTTTCCAATGAAATTTATCGTGCCAATTATTAACTATAAGACATCGACTACTTACTCTGCTCTACAAAATAATAATATAATAATAATGATAAAGCTTTATAATTCCATGCATGGTACATATTAAACGATAACAATTGGTAACTTATTAGCCCATAGTATTAAATTACATTTGTTCTGCTTAGATGAATTTGATTTTCTAAATTATAAATTCTATTTTGTAATTAGATTAATTATTATTTACTCTAATTATCAACTGCTCTACTAAATAGCCACTGAAAAGATCTTTCAAATATCGATATTTTCAATGATAATTAATTGAAAACATCGATCTTTGATAGATCTTTTCAGTCCCAATCTAATACGAATTCTAGAGCAAAGATCCTACTTTGAATTTATTACATTCTTCTTCTACCATACTCCCATTAATATCCACTCAACTATCTAGACCCTTTACTTGATACTAAACTAAGGCATCATAGAAGATCCTTGGGTCATAAAACGGCGCGCGTGACAAACACGCATAACAGTAACTGAGGGTATAAATTAGGTAAGTATCCTTCCACGGGCTGAAAAAGTGATACATTTGTATGAGTGGCCATTTACATTCATTATGGACGTAGAAACTTCTTAGAAAATAGCAGTATTGTTATAGTTAGCGTTGGGTCGATGGTGCGTTGTGTTCCACGCGCGCCTCAAAGAGATGTCAGCATAGGAGACGGGGTCCGGTAGGGCCAGAGCCTGCCAGGGTTGCGGAATTTGTTCGAAGTGTCACCGCGGCCCTGGAACGTAAAGAGCTTTAGAAGGAACACGGATGGGTTTTAGTCTGTAAGAGTATGACACGCCCTGCCGCTCCACCCAGAGCGGAAGAAGTCATTTGATGATTTCGCATCCTTAAAAAAAAAAAGTATTGTCATAGTTTCTATAATACAACTAGTTTAAACCGTGGATTCGCTCCAGCGCTCCATCTCACCTACGGAAATATTGCATGTTTACGGGATAAAAAACGCACAAAACGTTTTGGGAATGAGTACTTTCGCTATGGGTACAGCTAAGGAGTGGAATCCCCTGCCGGAGTCTGATTCCTTAGATCTACAACCTGGGGGTGTTTAAGTCAAGAGTGAATAAGTTACTTCTAGGCAAGCGTGCTCCATGGTCGACCACATTATCCCTTGCCATCACGTGAGATGGTGTTCACGAGCTTATCAATAATAAGAAATTGCTTGTGGCACTCAGCTATTGCGTGCTTTCTTTAAATAACGTACAAACTTACAAATAAAAACTCTTTCGCCTCTTTATAGTGTATGAAAATAGGAATACCTTTACAAGGTAGATTTGGATTGGATTAGGTGGCTCAATTCGATAAAATATATTCTTTTTTTTTAATTTAGAAGTCAACATTTTCAATGATTAAACGCGATGAAATCACCAATTACTTAAAAAAGGCGGGTTTCATTAGTTACCAAAAATGTTTTAAAATGCACTTCAATTAAAAAAAAAATGTGATAAAATTTATGTGTTTAATTAATAATTGCATTTAATTGCAAATAATTGGTCAGTAATTATTAAATCAACACAGATTGAAATGTTGTATGTTACAGTTAATTAGTAGTCAATTTGGTTTCTATAATATAATGATAATACCAATTAGTATTTTATAATCTTTATTAACCAGTAAAAACGGTGTTTTGCGTTACAAGGATAGAAAAAATAACTTTGAAAGCGTGTATTTTTCATGTAGATTTTTGATCGTAGCCTGTAGAAAAATTAAAATTGCTCTCAATAAACTTTTTTACGAAAAAGAACAACAAAAATTTTAAACCTGCGTTTCTATTAAGTTTCATTAAAATCAGTTTGTTCATTTTCAAAATGAAGGACTTGAAAGTTAGTATGAATCACTGTGACCAATGTAGCTTTACAGTAAAATTATAAAAATGCATTTATAAAAGCAGGGGTGGCCAACCTACTCCCCGCTGTGCATATGTGAGGAGCCTGAAACATTAAGAAGCATATTTATAAGTTTGCTTACAATAAGCAGAGAGTGTACGAGTTTTGTATGTAGGTATATGCAGCTTTGGCCCTGTGCTTTTGTGAATTTAGATTTTCGCAAAAATCAGGCTATTAGCATCTTCGAGGATCTTCATGAATTTTGGTACAATATAGTAAAATCGGTTCATCCATTTAGGCGTGAAAGCGTAACAAAACAACTTGCTTGCGCAAATATGATATTAAAATAGTTAGTAAGGGCAAATAGAATTTGATTCCGATAGGATCAATAAAGCGCTGAGCATTCATGGGCCAAATGGTTGTACCTAAAATTCAGAGCTTTGAATAAAACTTAGGATCAATTCTTAGAACTGACGCTATTTAGTTTTGCTGAACAGCATATTTCATTAGGAGAGGAGGAAGTAAATTCCGACAGCTGCAAAACTAATTACGAATGAAGGAGTTTTCAACAAATGCAGGCACTTCCCAGAAGGAATAGCTGCATGTAAAATTCTTTATCTGCCCAGCCGAATAACCGGTTGCAGTAAAATAAATCCCAGTACAAATTTTTAATGTATCGACTGCCATGCGATTGCAATATATCACTTGACCATTATACAAAAACGTACACTGGGTTAACAAAGAATTTTGGCGTTCTATCTACCCTTAACAATCTACAAAGAGCTTTCAATGACAGGCGGAACCAACGGCTTATGTTTTCTATTACACGGCACGGAGATTCGGTATGTTATATGGCAGGGATGGCGAACCGGTCGATCGCAATCGACCAGTCGATCGCGGCTATTGGTCTAATCGATCGGAGCAAGGTAAAAAATATAAATATGTAAAACGGACTGTGCAACTTTATAAACAGGTTAGGTTAATAAAATAAAAAAATACTACATACTTGCATACTAAACTATACTGTTTGAAGTTAAAATTTTAAAAAGTATGCAATTGGGAGATCGCGCAGGGTTTGGTCAGTAAACAGTAGATCTTGGGTCTAATCAAGTTGGCCACCCCTGTTATATGGTAATCCATCAACGAATCAACCTTGGCAAGAACTTGCTTAACCTGAAAGATGCGTCTGTGCGACTGTGGCAACTTAAATATCTACTACAAATAAATAATATGACAGCTGAAAGCAAGATTAGATTTAAATAAATCATTAAATCTGGCATGAAGTCCTTCTGAAAATAGTACCAATATCGAATATTCTACATTGTTATTGACAGCGATGTGGATGAATTTTTTGATGCCCAATGATTTATTTTGTTTTAATGCGCGTTTGTAATTTCGCAATTATTAGTCCAGATGTTTAAATATTTATTTGTTACTTGTACAAATTACAGTTCGTTAAATGTAAATGAACAAACAAGTAAAACTTATCTCTATATTGTCTATAGCCAAAATACAAACAGCCAACCAGTTTCAACCAACATCCTTCAAAAAGGAAGATACAAATGACGTCACAGAATTTGCGCGGGATTTGTACAGGCCACCTATGACCCGAGTGAAGGAAAGCCATCATTTGTAAGGCTCAGCGCAACAACCGCTTGCTTCCGGTTCCGTGTGTTGACAGGACACCTCATGCAGGAAAACATGCCATTACTGTGAGATAGAGATTTGATTTAATAGTGGAACACTGCAGTGAACACACACATTTTTAAATCGTAGATAAATATAGTGTTTTTGGTTTGAAAGATATATAAACGGAATTAGTTTGAATCCATATAGTTTTGTAAAAGTAAGTAACAATATCTTAATGTTAGATATTTATTTAACCATTTTTACTAAAGCTCACAAAGGGTGAGTTTTTGAACAGTAATTAACTCAACAAATAGTTAAAATAGTAATAGAAATTACGTAAAAATGCGTTTTTAGAATTTTTAACTAAAGTTTTAAACAATTAGTTATTTATTATTTGACTACTGCTCAAGCTATTGATCGAATAATGTAAATTAACGAAATTTAAGTGACCACATTTTTTTACTAATGTGTAACTACGGACAAAGAACTCGCCCCAACTAGATACATCTATAACACAAACAAAATATATAGTTAGGTGTCTTAGTAATCCTTCACTCCTTATATGAAATGAATTTAATAGAAATCTATAGGACACAAGCTCTATAATATCCATCAAGTTCGTAATCAAATTAGTTGATTATTCCTTTCAAGATTTACATTCAAAAAGAGACAGACACACAAAAAAAACAAGGCAAATAAAACACACAAAAAAAAAAATGTCCTGAAATATCAGAACAAGTGACAACGGCCTCAAGTTAATATCAAATGTCAAACATTTTCACAATGTTGCGACATGAAGGCTTCTAAGTTCAAAGTTTGCTAAATAATCTTGCAAAAAATGTAACAAGTTCTTGTTCCACATATTTAAAACAGAATTCAGCTTGCATGAAATTAATCTTTTTCGGTTTATAAATAGGAGTATTTTTTTGGGCACTGTAGCACTGGGTTTTGACGCGATGTAGACAAAAACCAGTAGGTATCTTGGAAACGGTAGCGTACAGTTTAAAATGTCGAATAGGTTACTTCTAGGCAAGCGTGCCCTTAAATTAATGTTCCTGTTGGTTAAAAGTTCGGGCCAAAGTTATACCCCAGGGCTAAGCCTGCCAGGGTTGCGGAATTTGTTCGAAAGAGTCACCGCGGCCCTGGAACGCAAAAGGTTCCTTCTGCTCCGCCCAGAGTAGAAGGAGACATTTGACGATTTCCCATCCTAAAAAAAGATCCAAATTAACCCGAATATACTGTTTCGAACTTCTTAAAAACCCCTTAGCTTCAAAAAGTGATTAAATTCCAAAGTGTGGAATCCAATGGTTTAACTCTAAAAAATATCAATTATCTCAAGCGGAAGTTACATGTGGGAAAACTCGATCAGATTTACTATTAATCTAGAAAGCCCTTTTAATTATTATACACATTTCCCTATTATAAAAACATTGTATCATTAATTTAATCCTCTCCATTATAATTGCTTGTCATTGATAGCTTAGTTACAATAAGTTAGATACAGTAATGAAATATTGGTTTTGGAATACCTATTCTATTTTAGGTTTCATCGTTCTATTTAAAGTTTAATTTTCTGTTCAACAAGTTAAATAGAAACTAACACAACATTCGGTTTTATATAATTTGTAACCGAAAATTATTCAGTGTTAATCAGTAACGCCGTCTTAAAACTTTTTTACAATAAAATAAAAATACAACCGACTTCCAAATAAAAAAAAAACAACAAAATATAAAATAACTGTAATTTTTGGATGTTCTGGATGTGTGTTTTGGAAGTCGGTGTTTTTGGATGTTTTTTCGGTTATATTTTAAAAGAAGTTTATGAAAACCGGTCCACAATTGGCGGAAAAATCGATGAACATTCATACAAAAATATATATACATACATAACATAGAACCTCCTCATTTTTGAAGTCGGTTAGAACCGTGGACCCACCGTTCCAAATCCATGATTGTCTAGTCCTTACCGGTATTCATCACATTATATCCGTAATCAAAATATATAAAACTCTTACGTTAGTGGTGACTGACTGAGTGACTGACATACAACGCACGGCCCAGCAACAAACTACTGGTCTTAGAAAGCTGAAGTTTTCTTTGGGGAGTATAGGGGAGCACTAAGAGGGTTTCCCGAAATTCCTACGGACTCGGGAAAAAACGGGATATGCGCGTACGATGTCGCAGGCAAAAGTTAGTCATATTATTAATGTTAAAGTAACTCTGTCCGTCTGTTTGTGTGTCAGTTTATTACCACATAACGTCAACTAGGATGGATTAGGACGACAGCGACACTAAGCACACGGGTAGACCATGTCCTAGAATAGGATCATCATCATCATATCAGCCGAAAGACGTTCACTACTGGACATAGGCCTCCCCCAAGGATTTTTTCAAGTTTGCCATAATCACCACATGACAGGTGGGTTGGCGATCGCAGTGTCGCTGTTGCAAACCACAGAAGAACAGAGAATGCTGCTGCCCATACTCTGGTGAGTCCAGCTGATGAGTCTGGTGAGTCAATAGGATATAGGACATTTTTTATCCCGGGAGCATGTTACTTTGGGATAATTTCCAATTTCATGCGGACGAAGCTGCTCGCAGAATCTATTTGTCAATATTTAAACCAGCGTCCGCCACAGTAATCCAAAAATAAAACCACAAAAAGATATTATGATAGTCGAAAAAATGAAAATCCAACCAAATATTATAATTTAATAGACATTCAAAATTATTTAAAAACCGTCGAAATCAATGTAGCGAATATTTCGACAAAAACGCGATTGAAAATAACTGTTTCCGCATGGGCAAGGCGAATATTGCATTTTCGCCCGAATGAAGTGTCAACTGCATTTTAAATAACTTAGTGGGCCTGGCTCAGCAGCCGTTATTGATTTGTCGTATTTCTGGCTACTATTTTCGGATGCATCGGTGAGAAGTGAGAAAAGGCACTAAAATTTATTCGGAAACTGGGCCGTTGTTTTAAACTAAAAGAGATGACATTTCAAATTGTTTAAAATAGACAACGAATTTCATATTCCTTTGTTTTCGTTGAATTCAGTTTGTTGTCTGGGCTTTTGCCGTTCGGAGACGAGCGTACGAGAATAAACATCTTCATTTCAAACTAAACCTACTTAAGTATTCTTCCATAGAAGCATTATTTTATAATTCCGTACCCTTATGCAGTCAATGAACGTCTAGTTTTCGAATTACGATGTTTGGTCTCATACAGGTAAAGGTTTTCATTATTACCATTTACTGGGTACATACGCAATCCGTCATAACTACGAATTTTTCAAACACCACATTTGAAGCTCTGATGCCATGCGTAATGGCTTCTTATATTGTGATTTTTCGTAAGCTCAGTCTGTTTGAACTTTACTCAGAAAAGTGTGTGAAATCCAAAATTGGAACATGTTAGACCGTGTATACCTACTATTCCTCACTAACTGCCCATTTTCTAGGTTAGTCTCCTGACATAAATGATTTCGCTCATGTTCCGCTAACATGCGCGTACAGTAGGCTACAGTAAGGGTAGGCCAGCCCATACAAAATGCCCAAAAATTTTTTTTTTTGGATTTGGTCGAAGATTCGCATCGTCAGTATCGTGATTTCAACCCTAAATAATGTGGTGAGATTTTTTTTGGGGGCATTTTGTATGGGCTGGCCTACTCTTACTGCACGCCCATTTTCGCTAAAGCCCAAAAATATATTCTCTATTCACGCTACTGTCGCTCTGCATTCAGCTTGTAATTCCAAACATCAATACATTTCAAACATTCCAAAAAAACATATTCAACTGAAAACACGTTTTCGTTTTCGTCTCAAGTCTGACTTTAAAGTTTCCCCACGACCAATCAAAGGTTTATGCATCAATTGTCAAATTCAAATTGGATTTCTGAACGGTCAAGTCACGTTTTATTGAGATCGCTCCATTCGGAATCACTGGTTTTAGTTATTGGACTGTTTGCAGTGGATATCTGTCTGTCTATTGACCTGAAGGGTGTGTCCTCAAGCTAATACGATGACTTGAGAGCTATGCCATGATAAATCTTTATATGATTTGATTTTACAACTTCTTTTGTCTAAAGAACTTTTAATGACTACTATTCATGGAGCACCTTTTTTATGAATGGCAAATCATCAAATGACTTCTTCCGCTCTAGGGAGAGCGGGATCCTTCAGACTCTTACTGACTAAAACCCATCCATGTTCCTCCTAATGCCCTTTGCGTTCTTTTCGAACAAAATCCGCAACCCTGGCAGGGAGCACACTAGCCTGGCAGTTAAATATTATTATTATTTTTTCTTGTCTTTTTCTTTTTTGTTCTTTTTTGTTTTTTTCGAGTCAATCGTGCGCATTAAAAGATTGTGCTTAGTAGGTGGCTATGTTTATAGCAGCATCAGTGGCAATTATTACGTCGTCGGGGAGCTCGTGGCTAAAGAACAACAGCCGCACGGGACGATCATCAAGGTTAAGCAACGCTTGCCAAGGTTAGTCTGTGGATGGGTGACCATCTTAACATAACGATTTTCCTCCGTGCCTCGGAAAGCACGCTAAGCCGTTGGTCCCAGCTGTCATTTGTAGATCTTTGGCTGTCGTTACGGATTGTCAGAAGCCAGTAAATCTGACTCCAGTCTTGCCAAGAACTACCGTGTTACCCAGTTAATGGGTTGTGGAGTTCTGGTAGGCAGCCGCTCCATGTAAACTACCGGTATTCAGCTGAATCCGGTTTGACTAAAAGCTCACCCCAATATAGTTGGGAAAAGGCTAGGCAGATAGTGAGTGGCAATCATTCGGTCGGCACTTGAGGCATTCCAAGAAGCAGGCCATGTTTTGGATAGGGGCACCACAATCACATTAGGTGTCAAATTGGTCAGTAAATCCCCATTTTGCCAAGGTATTTTTGTCTTAAAGACCTTCAGCTTATAGCTAACTGAAACTACAGAGGCAGGCACTCATTAGCTGTACCTACGCACAATAACAGTATACCCAAAGCGTTTTGCGCGTCTTTACTGAACTTAACATTTTCTGGTCCGAATTATAAGCCATGAGACGGACAGACGTGTTGGTATGAGTACCTGCGTATAACAGAAATTATCTATAGCTATACCTTTCTACTCTTAGCTTTGAGTTTGAAACCATTGTCACAGGGCTTATTGCAATCGTCACAATAGCTAGATATAATAATATATTTAGTCGTCCGTCGCGCGCTCTCAGTGTTTCGTTAAATATTCGAAACGGATTCAAAGAACATCAAAATAAATTTGTTTTACAGAGTGATTTTGTTTTAGAGAGTACAGAGTTTTTTTATTATTTCTTTTTACAACCAACGCTGCAGGAAAGTGCGCACTTCTTTGATACGATTAAATTTGGCTCTGGCGACGTAGATAATGTTACTATATTTTCTTTTGCGTCCTAAGGTTTGTCATTCAGGCGTGAATCTACATCTACACTTAATATTATAAAGAAGAAAAATTCGTATTTTTGTGTGTGTGTATGTTTGTAATGAATAAACTCAAAAACTACTGGACCGATTTGAAAAATTCTTTCAGCAATGGATAGCTACATTATCAGCGAGTAACATAGGCTATATTTTATCCCCGTACTCCCACGGGAACGGGTACTAGGCGGGTGAAACCGCGTGACGTCCGCTAGTCCTTAATAAACATACATAATGGGGTTGGGATATGATTTGTAAATGATAGCCAAAACGCTAGGGTTTGGTTGAATGTGAAGAGATATTTGAACAACAATTAGTTTACGTTTTTGTTCTTTAAGCTACTAATTCACAAACTAACACATAGTTTGTGAATTAGTAGCTTAAAGAATTAATAGTATTTGATGAAAGGAGAAGGTTTTTTACTACACAGAACTTGTTACAATTTTGTAAATAAGGCAATTCTCCATGGACACAGTTGGGCTGTGTACCAACAACTCAGTCCAAAGAATATTTCAGTGAAGTTCATTTCCCTTGTTCTACGTAATCGGAATTTCTCGCGAGTTCCCGCCGATGTGTCCCTCGCTTGCTCCGGTATTTTCGTCAGTTGTCAATCTGGTACGCGTGACTGACTACACGTTTTTCCGATGGGCCTCAAGATCAAATTCGTTCGCTACTCAAGCGATGTAGCTCGAACACAACCTTTAGGAAAGTATGATCGTTTCATAGGATTCCTTATTCCCTGGAATTTGTTTCGCTGTTTACTTGATCGTATTATTTTCTAAATAGTCATCGAAAATCATAACCAGCCCTTAATGCGACTTTCACGTGATTAAGACCATCTAAAACGCTTTCAAGAACGCTGTCATTGTTAAAATTCATAAGCTATGATGACACTGACAGCTCTTGAACTCTGTTAAGAAGTACCGTTCAGCATTTCACCCTTAAACAGTTATAGATAGCTTCTCTGATATATCAACGCAATTGACTGTGCTGGGGGTGCATAACATGAGCTCTTTGCGCTTTGTCAGGTTTTACCAAAATATCAATCCAAACTCATATTAGAAATGCAAACGGAGTTTTTTGTTTGTTACACTTTCACGCCTTAATTGCTGAACCGATTTTGATGAATGTTGGTACAGAGATGGATCGGAACCTGGACACTTGGACAGGCTACATAAGACGAGCGAAGGCTAGTGTGTTATAGGTAATGTGGGAGATTTAAAAGTTTCTAGATGATAGTCTGAAAAAAGCCGGGCAATTACGAAGTAGCCTTTAAATCCAACGCTATTTACTTAGAAACAGTGTAATTATGTATTGTTAAATTACACAAGCAAGCGGTAGGAACTAAGAAGGCATACAGAGGAAGACAGATAAGTATGTGCTTGCCTATAAATTAACATCCTGGCAACTCGTACGATATCTGAGAGGAAATTACTGGTTGCTTTTGTAATGAAACATTACTTGATGAAAATCCCCACTGTTTTGAAAGTGTTCTGATCATCCTTCAACTTTATCATTCTGCTCAAGACCTTCTCATTACCAACATAAACATTTGTCAAAAATGGAGAAACTATATTTCCAAAAAGATTCCCAGCATGACATCAGAAAATCCATAGGTAAGAAAAAGTGGATGACCATTCACTTTTTTTACCGATGGAAAATCATCTAATGACTCTTTCCGCTCTGGGTGGAGGGAAAGGAAGTGTCAAACTCTTAATAACTAAACCCATCCGTGTTCTTTCAAATGCCCTTTACGTTCCATGGGGGCCACTCTCTAAGCCCGAAGTCCGTAGTTTCGGGCTTAGTTGCGGGCGAGTTCTAGTCCGTATCACCTAACCACTAAGAATTAATGACAACACGATTTGACAGTTACTGTCAAATCGTGTTGTCATTGATTCTTAGTTGGAGTTGGGAACTAATCGTAAGTCCGTAGGTGATATGCAGTAGAATACGCCCGCAACTAAGCCCGAAACTACGGACTTCGGGTTTAGAGAGTAGCCCCCCTGGGCCGCACGCATGACTCTTTCGAACATTCCGCCACATGGTCATCCACTTACGAATACAATTAGTTAATTCATAAAACACAAACGTTACCACAAAAAAACTCTTACCAAACACAATTCTTGCAGGAACTCCCTTAGGTACCGAGACAGCTATAACAAACTATTAATGCATATTTTATCATTCTGTTATCTGGTTCATGTGAACGCACAATGCAAGCCACGGGGGACTTTTTATTAACTGTTAAACCAACTATTATGGCTTTTAGTTGGAGGCTTGGAGCATATGAGATGCTTAAGCACTTTTACGACTTTAATTATACTGCGGTTTAGATAGTCTCTGCGTTAGACAGGCTATTTAATTGGTATCTAAACTTAATCAGTCCCGCTTTCAGTTTTTGGGTGCATTGATGTTAATAAAGGAGCTCGTGGCTAAATAACAGCCGCACGGGTTGATGGTCCAGGTTAAACGCTGCGTTCCGAGGTCAGTACTTGCATGGGTGATCATATCAAGAAGGTATGAAGATACCTAAGAAAACAAGCTCTTGTGACAATCCAATACGAACCGTGCATTTTCCAGGATAGCTTATGATTATGAGACTCAGTAATTCAGTTCGATCTATGAAAAAACTTTCGTTACCGGATGAGAAGTTTTAAAGATAATCCCAAAAAGCAAATTAGTTAACCTCTGCACGATATTATTTTAGATCAGGATCCGTACTACGAAGTGCCAGTACCATGACTCCATCGTGGATAGTATAGCCCCGCCTCTATCCTACACCCAAATCATGATGGTTTTAGGACGTCATAGTAAGGCAGAGCAGCGTGTCTTTCAACATATGTACACCATTGTAATCCCCGTATGCACGTACACGTTCAAGTTATTAGATCAAACAGGCTGGTTCAAACTGTTTGATATGAGGGCCTAGCATGAACGTTTTTTGACTTGAAGCAACGTTATGTCATTTTTTTTATTAACTATAATACTCATTTCGCAAATAATATTTATTTGAAATGGATACAATATTCACATTTTTGTACGATACAAATTGTGCGTATCGCATAAAATTAAACCAAAATACTATAGGGGTTGTAGTTTTTTATATTCAAAATTCACTTACGTTACAATACAGTAACGCTACTATATGTCAAAAAGGGTGGGAAATCATCAAATCACTTCTTCCGCTCTGGGTGGAGCGGAAGGGCGTGTCAGACTCTTACTGACTAAAACCCATCCGTGTTCCTTCTAAAGCCCTTTGCTTTCCAGGGCCGCGGTGACTCTTTCGAACAAATTCCGCAACCCTGGCAGGATTTGAACCAGCCTGTTTGATCAACTTACTTGAACGTGTATGGCCCGCACTGTATCATTGTTCACAAAATTCAAACATCGTTTCCTGGCATCTCTATTTGGCTAACTAATTAGTGATAAACTTCCAACAAGCTTCTACACCTAAAAGTCGGTAGTTAGACTGACGTCATTCACGAAACAACGTAACCGAGTTTAGTACTTTGAAAGTTCAAAGTGTTTTTCGACTACTCCCTCGACGCATCACAAAAGCACATCACACGTTTTGACACTTAAATTAAAGTAAACCACGCGGTACCACCAGTATCTGTTAAGTTTTGAGATGATAACACGTTTCCTTCCAATGATGTTTGCTTCAAATCAGATGCAGCAACTCGAAAAATCGTCTAACAAAATCTATCTTTTTTTGCTTCTTGGGGTACACCCCTTGAGCTGTTTTCAACTATATCGCTAATAGTAGCTACGACAAGGAATATTAGACAGATATTTGAAATTATGGTTAATGTCATACTACTACCGGCCACTGTACCTCCTGAAAGCCAGAAAAGTACCGAGGCAATGAAACTCGGCGAGTCCCACAGTAATGATTTAGCAGTCTTAGGTCTCGTAGCTTTTTATTCAGACAGAACAGTGGAGGAATAAGCAAAAGCATATCCCTTTCTCTTCATATTGAGCAAGAGACAGAAGTGTCACCGCTTCGACATAAAGAGCTGCTGAATTAATGTGGGACCCTACTGAGCTCAAGTAATCTAAAAATAACCGGCCAAGTGCGAGTCGGACTCATGCGCGAAGGGTTCCGAACCATTATCTATAAAAACGGCAAAAAAATCACGTTTAAATATTTATTTTATTCTGTTTTTTAGGTATTTGTCGTTATAGCGGCAACAAAAATAATGAAATAATAATCTAATCTGTGAAAATTTCAACTGTCTAACAATCACGGTACATGAGATACAGCCTGGTGACAGAGGGACAGACGCACAGCGAAGTCTTAGTAATAGGGTTCCGTTTTACCCTTTGGGTACGGAACCCTAAAAGCATCAATCAATTAATCTACCCACGGCCTTTTCCCAACTTTAATACGAGTATAAGATCAGCTTCCAGACTAACCGGAAGCGGTTACGAACTGAAAGTGAAAGTGGATGAACCAGTATTTTAAATGAAGCGACTGCTCATCTGACCTCAGCCAGTAACTGGGTAACACGGTACCCTTTGGCAAGACTGGTTTCTGACTATTTGGATTCTGACTACCCGTAACGACTGCTTACGAACGAACGATAGCCGCCACTAACTTTCCAAGGCTCAGAGGAATCTCGGTATATTAAACGGTCAGCCGTCCCCAGACCTACCTTGGCAAACGTTGCTTAACCTTGAAGATCGACTCTTACAGCTGTTATTATTAAGCCTTTTCTAATCTAGAAAGTTTGTCGATTCAAAAAGAAGATGAAATACAAACTGCGGTCGTAATACTCCACTCGATAAATGCGTTTACCAATTTGATATAATTGGTATCTGACGAGAACGCTTTTATTCCGATTAATATCAATATACTGAACGATATTAAGCTGAGTACTGATATGTTCAATAACTTTATTGCATCGATTATTATTATTATGCAATCGAGCCATTAAGACTTTAAGAGCTTTGTCGAATTTAATTTTAATAATGGATAGCGGACGCAATTAAAATAATGAACCCCTGGGCTAAAAAGCCAAGAGCTGGTTCTTAGAGTCACAGAGGACCTCTTATGAATGACACCTGGGATAAAGGTTCCTGAACATTCCATGCAAGGAAAATATTAATTGATCTCAGTAGTATAAGGGCGGATCTAGCTAGAGCATAGACGGGTAAACGGGCAAAAGTTTGGCTTTAATTTTAAGGACCATTTTGTACTTTCTTTTTGTGGTATCGTTGGTCTGGTTTTAGCCCAGTAGGTGGTCACACCATTCATTGGTGGCTTTGTTGAGGTCCTTTGTAATATCAAAACGCATTTTAACATTCCTTAAAAAGAATTGATAAAACATGTCTAACAGACCATATACCTACTAGACACAATCAGTAATTTGATCAAACATTTACTTGTCCCAATTTCGATAGTTATCAATAAAGAAACTCTATATTAAATCAATATTTGCTTCACTCAAATCAAATGCTAAAAATAAAATATTCTATCCACTGAAATAATTTGAGAGATGTTCGCCAAATTATAACGTTAAATACATATATGAAACATTTCAGTTTCTTTGATAGAAAAATTGATATTTGAATACAGGTGAAGCGGGAAAAATGTTACTTACATGTCCTTTACGATTTGAGGTGAAAGATCAAAGGGAGCGTAAATTTTACGACGAATTCATACAAAATGAGCTCAGCTGCCGTACCTATCGATATTAACACGGGAAAAATTCAGAAGATTTTACGATAAACTTCCACTTCGCTGATAGCGATAAGATGTTTATTTTTTCTCGTATTTTCATGTATGTATACTTTATATTGTGAAAATAAAGGATTTTATGACTTAACGCAACCTCAAGTCTCCAGTTACCAACAGACAAGTAGGTGTAGTCATAAAATTATTATTTTTAGGGTTCCGTACCTCAAAAGGAAAAAACGGAACCCTTATAGGATCACTTTGAAATTAACACCATATACTCAAGTCTACAGTCCCTTGAAGCTGTGAAAAAAAACAATGTTCTAAGTTAACGTAAAAAAAGATACGGCCGTTTATGCTCCGATTATTGTGCATTTTTAGACTCTCACAGGAAATCAAAACTTGTAGGGGACCTAAAGTCATGAAACTTGGCAAGAAGATAGATCTCACAGTACAAGTATTGGGAATTTTTTGTTTTAAAATATAAAAAAAAAATCGATTACAAAGTTATATTTTCTGTTGAATAATTGACCGTGACGAACATTGATGTATCCGTAGGTAATGTATACTTGGAAAAATCAAGACTCGATCGGAACCTTCGGTGCGCGAGTCTGACTCGCACTTGTCCGGTTTTTTTAATGTTGCGGCTGCTGAGTGTCGCAAATACCTTATTGGTACTAATAACAGTTTTGAACCGTGAGATCAAAACGCTGGGGTCGTAAAGTCCGAGTGTGCGGTCTTTCTTTCAAGATTTATCTCACCAACTGTTCGATTTGCAAAGGGCAAAGCAAAGGGCTGGCCGCGTTCTTTGCCCAAAGAATAGCATTGCCGTACAAATCGACCACTTTTGAACGTCTCGCATCCAGCGGATTCCCGCGGCCTTCACCAGGTCATTGGTCCACCTGCAATCCATCAATCAAATCATTTGCGTATTATGAGTAAATTGTCCTAAATTCTTGGGAGCCTTCCAATGCTTCGTCTACTGTTACTGCTTCAGAACCGTTAAACTATCGGTTCTGAGAGCATTTCTATCCAAATCTTATGCTAAAATAATACTCGTTTGAACCTTTCATTTTCTTTATTTTTTTATAATTCAATTTTTAATTTTTGTTGTTATAGTGGCAACAGAAATACACACTCTGTAAAAATTTTAACTGCCTACCCATTACAGTTCTTGAGATACAGCCCGCTGACAGACAGACGGACGGACAGCGGAGGCTTAGTAATAGGGTTCCGTTGGTTAGCCCTTGGGTACGGAACCTTAAAAAAATCTTTACATGCGCAACATGCATTCTATCTTAACTATAATTATCCAACAGTCGAACTTCACACGAACAGTTCGAATGAAGGAACTTTGTTTATGAACCTGCGATTTCCAATTAAACACTGTACTAGCTGTTGTTAGCAACAGTATTAACTATGTTTATATTGTTAAGTTCGTATTAGTTTCAGCGTTAATATGTTGGCTACATTGTGAGCATGTGAGACTGAAATAGACAACCTTCTATTGTTACCTGGGTCTAATAGTTCGCAGATTAATGTGAATAAAATAAATTATAATAAAATTATAAAATTTGAGCTGAAAAACGCCGCTCCAAGTGTCGCCACATCGACCAGTCCTGTGCGTCTATTACCCAACGCATTCCCGTAGCCTTGAATGTGCCTAACCTGGTTCTTCAGAATAAGATTATGGAAGTCTAGAAGGACCGATGATCTGGTGAGGGCCAGAAGATGCGAGAAGCACAGGACTTGCCGATGCAGCGAAGCTCCGAAGTCTTGAAACTGTTCCACCATCCCTCGATCCGGTTAACTAGTTTGTAGATATTGATGGATATAAAACGCGTCACAGAATAAACGCAATACATGAAAAAGGGGTCAATGTACTCAACATTATGAACAACTTTTAATATTGG
Source organism: Mamestra configurata (assembly GCA_002192655.3). Taxonomy (NCBI): domain Eukaryota; kingdom Metazoa; phylum Arthropoda; class Insecta; order Lepidoptera; family Noctuidae; genus Mamestra; species Mamestra configurata. The sequence continues at coordinate 105,101 of NDFZ01005307.1, forward strand.
ACCAACCCAGAAATCGCAAAAAAAAACACATTTTGTCGAGTTATGCGTACATAAATGTATGGGGCCGTCGATATTTTTTTTGTGTTTAATAAATGCATGTTATAACTGTAACAAATAATAGTACACTATATATATATATATACTCCTCCTTGCCGATTTCGTTCGACAACGGCGACCCCTTGACACTACTTCCTAGCGTGTGCCCTAATATGATTCGCTAGACCGAATTAATAAACAGTACAATAACAAGTCATTGAAGCATTCAGTACAAGTCCCTAATTTGAGTGCGAATGAGATAATGTTTCCTGATAGCTACATCCTGGGGGTTTCTAAGAATAGGTTACTTCGAGGCAAGCGTGCTCCATTGTCGACCACATCATCGCTTACCATCAAGCAAGGTATTGGTAACACCTGTGTGCTGCCACCAACGATGCCGTGGAAGTGGCAATGTTTTGAACCACACCAATTAAAAAAAAATCGTGCCAGCGACACGAAGAAGAAAGCAAGGTAGTGGTCAATTGCGGAACTTGTTCGAAAGAGTCACCGCGGCCCTGGAACGTAAAAGGCTTTAGAAGGAACACGGATGGGTTTTAGTCAGTCTGACACGCCCTTCAGTCATTTGATGATTTCCCAACCTTAAAAAAAAGGGTGGTCAGGCGCAAACCAAAAATAGTACAAAAACTCTTCTAAATTGGATACTTAAAAATATTTTTATTACAAAGATAAGCACTTTTCTTTATTAATTACTGGTGCCAAAACAACTAAACAGGTTTACTTAGGTCTTTTCTTTAGGTACTGAAATAAACCTCTTGAAACAATATTTTCGGACGGACAAATAGAACTTTAACGTAAATTATAAGAATAGAACAATAATTTACACTGTTCTGTAAATCAGTTTATATTTAGTTCATCGTTTACTTACTCCTTGCCAGAGAGTGTAAATAGCAACTTGGTTATTTCGTTTCTTATTAACTCTGAATTATTTTAATTAAACGTTTTAGGTAGCCATTTTAACGACCCCGCTGTTTTCAAAATATATGAATTCTCGGAAGGGATCAGCGGGGTGTAAATTTTCCATATTTCGTCAATTTTGTTAAGTTCGCCGTAATATACCAGGCACAAACCAACATTCCAGGCTGCTACGGAGCAATTGTAGATTTAAAGGAACAACCCATCATATTTTTGTCCAACCGAGAATTACCCCTCAAGTCAATTGAGAAGCGAGCCGAGATGATCATCGGGAATGGTAGGCTAGTCGAGTTGAAGCTTCAAAGTCTTGAGCATCGATGCTAGCCTTAGTTGCTCTATCGGTTGTATTTTGGGGAGTGTGCGACGGAATTGCATAGTTTAATTCCGTGAAGCTCGTTCTATCATCCGACCACAGGACGTACGGGGTTGCCACACTGGTACATGGTGGACATCCCACTCACACGCACGAAACGAACACATTCATTGTGCGTACAACTAAGGAGTGGAATTCCCTGCCAGAGCCTGTGTTTCCTGCTAGCTACAACCTGTGAGTCTTTAAGACAAGAGTAAATAGGTTACTTCTGGGCAAGCGTACTCCAGCTTCGACCATATCATCACTTACCATCAAGTGAGATAGTGGTCAAACGCGTGCCTATCAGCAGTAAAAAAAATTAAACCCAGGACTTCATGTTTAGCAGTAAATGCAGTAACCGCTTGCGAGCAGTACCCACGCCCAACGAGGCGATCCTTCTTTAGGATACTAAACCTCTGCTGTTCGTACATCCATCTGTCTATCAGCGAGCTGCATCTCATGAACTGCAATAGGTAGACAGTTGAATTGTATTTTTACAGAGTGTTAGAATAGTTACTTCTAGGCAAGCGTACTCCATCTTCAACCACATCATCGCTTACCATCAAATGAAATAGCGGTCCAACGCGTGCCTATCAATAAGAAAAAATAAAAAAACCCAGGAATTCATGCTCAGCAGTAGAAGCAGTAACCGCTTGCGAGCAGTACCCACGACCAACGAGGCGATCTTTCTTTAGGATACTAAACCTCTGCTGTTCGTACGTCCGTCTGTCTATCAGTGAGCTGTATCTCATGAACCTCACTAGGTAGACAGTTGATTTGTATTTTCACAGAGTGCGTTTTTGTATTACCGCTACAGCTATATACTAATAATAATAATAATCATTCAACATATAACCGGAGCATGCACAACCCTCACACAGACAGACTACACTCACAGACATAACCAAGTTGCCAACATCATACATCAAAGACTAGCAATCAAACACAGTCTCATTCAAAACTCCAGCACTCCATACTACAATTATAAGCCTGAAACTATTCTAGAAAATGAGACATACAAACTATATTACGATCGCGCCATACTTACAGATAAGACCATACACTATAACAGACCAGACATAACGCTTCAGGATAAAATAAAAAAAATCACTTACCTCATAGACATCGCAGTTCCTAATACCCACAACCTACAAAAAACAATAGCTGAAAAAATTAGCAAATACGCCGAACTTAAAGACGAAGTCACAAGAATATGGAGACAAGAAAAAGTTTATGTTATTCCCATAGTTCTCTCCACGACAGGTGTAATCCCACATCATCTGCTCCGTAGTCTAAAATTACTAGAGTTAGAAGAATCTGTCTATATAAACCTACAGAAAGCTGCCATATTAA